>JAODKC010000038.1:1954273-1966025 GCA_026777985.1 Mormyrops attenuatus
CCCCCCCACTCTGCTTGGATCCCTCCCCCACCCGTTTCAGACTGCCTGTGAGAAGACTGTGTCCGTTATGCACCATGTAATCCAGAGGACCATTTCTTACGCGTATGGTAAGCAGGGCCCTCTATTCGTCTGTCTGCCTCTACCCTTCTGTCTGCCTGTACCCGTCTGTCTCTTGACCCGTCTGTGTGTCTCTCTCTTTACCAGTCTGTCTGCCTGCCTGTACCCATCTGTCTGTCCGTCTCTGCCTGTACTCGTCTGTCTCTCTTTACCCGTCTGTCTGCCTGACTGTACTCATCTGTCTCTCTTTACCCGTCTGTCTGTGCCTTTGCAGGTCTGTCTGTGTGTCTGTCTGCCTGTACCCATCTGTCTGCCTGCCTGCCTGTATTCGTCTGTCTCTCTTTACCTGTCTCTGCCTGTACCTGTCTGTTTGTCTGTCTGTCTGCCTGCCTGTACTTGTCTGTCTCTTTACCCGTCTGTCTGTGCCTTTGCCTTCCTGTCCATCTGTGTGTCTGTCTGCCTGTATCTGTCTGTGTGTATCCCGGAAGTTCAGCAGTCTTGCTGCTCCTCTCCTGCAGAGATGGCGGGCCCTGGCAGGCGGCCCACCCCAGCCCAGCTGGAGCTGCGGATGGTGCAGAGCAAAGCGGACATCGAGAACCCGGCCATCGTGGTGGACGCCACCGTGCTATAGAGTGGCATTCCAAGCCAGTCGCACAATGTATAGATTATAGATGTTGTACATTTTGACCTGTAATGTGACATTGCCTTAGGATCTCTTACAGAGCACAACATTTCCATGAGCTGAAATCAGCAGGGTGACCGACCCGGCGGCGGGGTGGGGCGAGACCAGGGGTCCCGTGCCTCTCCCTTGCCCCCTCGCTTAATCTCCCTGTCCCTTTAAGCTCCCTGTTTGTCCTGCATACGCAGCGCCCATTCCGCCTGCCTCTGTGGCTGGAGCCGATGTTGCCGGCCATCCCACCTCGTAACTTTGGGCTGTGGCAGTGGCTGGCTTTGTGACACGCCCACCTCAAGTCTGGAACTTGGGTCTCTGAGACTGACAGAGCGGGGAGCTTAAAAAAAGAGTCTGTGCAGGAGCATAGGCTGAGGCTCCACACGCTTTTCAGATTCTCTGTGCTAGTGGGCAGGTCTGGTTAATAGGGTCTCTAATCGAATTCCTTCCCTGATCAGAACCACCTGGCAAACAGGGGGAGTGCTGCGGCCCGGCCCGGCCCGAATGGCCTCCATCTGCTCGTATGAGACTCCAACATGCTGCTCTTCCTGTGGCCATCTCAAAGTGTTTCTCTCATATTTCCTGATTAATTGTCCGTTTAATCCGTGAATACTTCAGAGTAGGATTTATTTTTAAAAATTTTAAATGTAATTAGTGTCCAGTCTTAAATATTTAATTGACACTTTTTCCACATGCATGATTTAACAAAAAATCTTTTAACTGATGGATCTGCAATGATAATCATTTACTGGAAGGTGTACATAAATCCACTCATTAATCATTACTGATCATGCCTTCTGTTTTGTTTTTTTACTTCATATCACAGGAAAAGTGAGGCTTGAGGCAGATTTCTTAAAGTCTCGCTGCATCTGTAAGCGAAGTAATGTTGGCAAACGGTCAATGTGTCTGTGCCAAATGATCACGAGGAATAACACTGTCATTCAAATGTCATGAAGTGCCGGTCGGCCACTTGCTGCTATGTGCCAGAAACATGTAAATTAACAATAAAAATATGAACCTTTTTATTAAGTCGACTTGCTGTGACTTCAGCGTTTCTGAGGCTGCCTCGGGATTATGGTCCTGTGATCTAGAGAGTACTTTCTGATTGGTCCGTACTAAGAGATGATTATCTCTGGTATCTCTAAAATTGAGTGTTGGGTGAATAGGGCTGCTTTGTGAACACTAACGTTAATACTGATGCCATTGGCTAGTCGCAAACATACACTTCCCACAATCCACAGCAGGCAGGTGCATTTCACAGCCTGATATACGCTGCGTGTTTTTCCATGGCAACAAATGGACCTAGAGGCACTCTGTTTTGGGGATTCTGATAGTGCTCTGTCACTATTAATTCCCATTCAGTGGGTCCCCTTACTGTTCTTTTCTGGTTATAGTACATAAATGCATCATGGATGGTCCTCCTTTATTTTGCCATTACCATTATCATTACTCTTTTTGTCTACTGTACCCTCAGTTCACTAGCATACACTCCCTATAGTTTAATTGCCTCTCAGGCCTGAAATCCTGTGATCGCGCTAATGATCCCCCAATCAATGTTTCTTTTTTTTTTTTATTTTTATATTTGACACCTTCACTATTGCTGTAAACTGTAACAGGGTGTGTCTGTGTGCAGGACCAATCAGGGACTAGTGTAGTGTTGATTGACATACTCTATAGCTTTCACACGTCAGTGAAATGTCGTTTCCTTATTCCAGCTGTGTGTCTATGTATGTGGATGTATGTACATGTTCTGTGGACAGGGGTAAGGGGTGGGGGACTAAACAGGAAAACTTGTCTCTGATTACTTGGAGTGGTTGTTTCTTGGTGACATCACAGGTGACATCATCTGTCAGCTGATTTACCTGGCTTGCTGCTGTCAGCTGGTCAGCCTTTAAACTGCTGTAAGAGCCCAACATGCTATTATCGAATGAGAGCATCTGGTTTGCAGGGTATCTTCAGCTGAGCGTGTAGGTGATGGGGAGAGGATGTGCTAAGATGTGACAGCCATGTGAGTGCAGCACCAAAGGAGGGGGCTGGCAAATTGAACTTTAAGTAAATTACCAAACTCCGCCAGTAAGCCATGGCAAGAGGCAGCGCTTGCAGCTCAGTTGATACATTTCCTGGTGGAAAGGCCAGAAACAACCTGATCTATTAACAGTTAACATGAAGACTTGCTATCATTAGACTTGGAATGGGCCATTTCAGCTGGGGGGGGGGGGGTTTGGCATGTGAGAGAGCAGTTATATGGAGACCAGGTTGAGTGTGAGGGGCTGAGCTTCAGTTACCTCTAAAGCTGATGGGAACAATGATGTCATATAGCAGCTTTCAGAGGGACCTCTGAAAATGCCACACTCCTCTGCGGGTCTGGCTGCTTAGCTTGCCGAAGAGCTGCTCTCACGCCACACACAGGGACGAGATATTCCTGTGAGAGAGCTGAGGGCTGCACAGGACACTGACACCAAGATAAGCTGATGCTGTGCAGGCAGAGACCAGCATGTTGAGTGTATGACTGACTGCTGCCTAACCCCTGCCTTTGTAACAGTGTCTGATAGTGTCTCCTCCTTAGTAGTTTTATTAGTGACAAGTCTATGTTTGGCTGTTGTTATTTTAAAGTTCGTTTTTCTTTTCTCAATCAGAAATCTAAAAGTAAAGTGTTTTGAGTGTTTGGTAAAGTTTATAGTGATTCGTTTTTTTGAGTATGACTATTTTATAACATGGTACAATAAGATTGTAGTGTACAAATCCATATTTCTAATACATTATATGTATGTTATAATGCAATAAACAACAACACTTATCGTGTAAACTACCTGAGTGGTCCTACATATCACTTTGAATGCTTATAGGGGAGTCTCCAAGATATTTGGGAGCATGGATTAATTTCCCTACCCAACGATTATTTGTTTGGATCTAACCAACGTGGACGTAAAACCCCTTCGGATAAATTAAACTTCAAGGAGTACAAGGTCACGTGGTTTAAAAGAGGACGTAATCAATATTAGAGAATTCACCCGTCTCTTTGACATCGCCGCGAGAGGAAAGCTGCTTATTGTCGTGAGAAATAATCGGTAACGACGCATTAATCCGCAAATCGTTTATCTCTCGCACACAACCGCGGAAGCATCACGATCAGACAGGCAGAACCAAAAGAGATTATTTGGACCTTTGGGGGGAGATGCTTTCGTCAGAAGAAATATATTACCGTGCAATAGATTGAAACATTCCTGTTTTGTATTAGGCTATAGTAACAGAAATAATTTGAATCATATAAAAATGATCGTATCCGATTAATACACGTGTAATTATAGAGTTTGCTTACATATATTAGAAATTCGTCTATCCCACCCATCTAGTGTAGTAGTAAGAAAATAACCAGGTACATGTTTACACCCTGCGATAGACTGGCTTAAAGTTCAAGGTGTACCTCAACCTTGTGCCCATCGCTGCCTGGGATATGGCAAGACTACATTTTCAGTATTATGGATGTCACACATTTTACATTAATTACCATTGCGCGTTACCTCTGGTCCCCCTGGTCATACAAATTAAACCTAGGGACAACGTACTGCTTTAAGACATCGATTGTATTAAAAATGTATCTTAGTCATAATAGGTTGCGCTAACCTAAATATGCCGGCGGGCGGGCTGGGGGGTTAAGGGGCTAGGGGCTAGGTTTACGCACAGGCTTCGGTACCAGAAACACGTCATTCTGCCGAAGAAAAGTAAGTGCGCTGGCTACAATGCGTACAATTCACCAGCAGATGGCCAATGTAATCAATTACATCTCAGGAAATTGCTTTTTTGCGGCTGTGTGACCTTACACAGTATCAACACATCCATCATATATGAGCCTCTGTGACACCTGCTGCATGTGTTTGCACATATTATACCGTGGCGGTTCTCTAGTTTCCTTGGTTCCATACTGCCTCTGTGTGACAGTCCTTACGTGTTATTAACATATCAATTACATAAGAACCTTTAAAACCTCTATTAACGAACCACATGATTAAAAAGAGTCCGGAAAAGGAAGCCGGTTAATGAAGACACCCCACCACCCCAAGTAACAGATCTAACAGATCTGCCCCGGTGATTTATACAAAGCAGGTCTAAGATCACTTCTCCATGTTTTTGTACAGTGAATTATTTAAAAATATAAAAAAACGTGCTCTGGTGCATATGCGAAATATCATCAACAATTTCAACAAGTACAGTACTCGGTCATGTATAGAAAAGCATACCTCCCCATAAATAAATTCCCCATAAGCATATCGGTCAGTTTTGCTCTTACCTTGCAATTTAGAACTGTCAGGGTAAGACACCAATCAACAGAGATTAAATAGGCTAATTTAACAATATTTTTAACAGCGTTTTAAATGACTAGAATATTATTTGCCTAGTTGTATTTAGTGTTTTATATCTTTGCTTTAGTAAAATAGTTGCCGTATATTTGCGCTGAAAATCAATGGCATACTTTTCTCTTCAGGCTAATTATTATCTTTTTATTAAGTAATTTATTTTTGCTTTGCTCAGTAACTCCTTACACGCCCATAATTAGATGTTATTGTTTCGGATTTGGAATGTTTACTGTAAGACTTTATTATTTGGAACCGTTATCTCCCACAGCCCGTTTCCTATCGAACGGCAAGGCAGGTCGGACCGGAAAGTCTGTGCCGCTCTACTGTGCTGGAGGGATGGAGCTTTAGCTTACGGACAAAGAGTAGGAGTGTTCTATATAGCTAACCATCATCGACTGATCATAAACGGAATAAATGTTGCCTCATTTGTGAATTTTCTGTAGCAAAATACGAATTGTGTAACATTCATCCTGGGCCATTCCGGAGACTGGTCACACGTAAAAAACAGGTATTTAGCTGTTCAGTCTGCTGGGAATGTATAGTATATAGTCTGTGTATAGATTATATTCTATTCATGGCCCGATGTCCATTTTACTGTCGGATTCATCGGACCATGCAGGTTTTGGTGATTTGTTGTGTGCATTTTGGTCTATAGGTTGTCAGATGTTGGTGGAGTACATTTGCAAAATGCAATGACTAGACACTTCAGTTAAAACGAATGTGAGTACGTTTCTGGTGGTGATTGACATGAGTTTTAAAGCCAGTTCTTGTGGTGGGATTAACTAACCGGGGCTGGATGACAGCACTCTTATGCACCCGAAGCATGTTTGATTGTTTTAAATTATTTTTTCGTGGCTTTGTTTCCTGTGTTAGTTCGTATCGCTCATACGTAGAGATGGTGCCTCGGACCTGGCGTGATACGGCACCACGTCGGGGGTTATTACAGTGCGTGTTTCACATTGCACTCTCCGCTTACACTGAGAAGCAAGCCATGCGCGTCAGCCTGCGTTTCTCCCTGGACAGTCACACCACACCGTTGCACATGTCAAGTGTCTCTGCGGCGGACGTTGTACCGTTATTTTCACCTTGCACAGTTTAACCTTTCAAAAACTGGAATGGGTATAAACTACCCTACGGAAAGACCGATGCGTTAAAAGACGAATCGGTGGTTTGCAGCCCTGTTTGGAGCTGAATGTTACCGTACTGTAACTGGGGTAAAGGTCGCCCGGACCGGTGGACGGTAACCGGGTGGATAAGATAAGCGCAAGGGGAAATGTTTTACGCATCATTAAAAAGTTTGGTCAGTCATTTAGATCTACCGATTGATGAATTAGATTAGCCTTCGGTGGTTTCAGAAAATCCTCTTTGATTCGATCGCATTTTTGGCTGGCTTGATGAATTAGTACTTCTTCGGGCGTAGATGTTTACTATGCACAATTAAGTCCGAAAGTGCCTGTCTTTGTGTGTTTCTTAACTGTGAGAGTCCAGGTTGTCGCATGAAATGGCTGTTTTGCTGGGCCAGGAATATTTCTGGTTTGTTATCTGTATGTGGGAAAGTAGCTTGGATCGTGTTGGCGATAAGTTTTAGCAATTCAAAGCGGCGAGTCAAAATCATTGTTTGCACTAAGGGAACACTGTACAGTTTGGTGACATTTACATTCATATTGTGGCAATAGAATTTTTGTTTTTAAAAATAGTAAACATTTTTAATATTGTGCACAATAATAGCTTTTTAATTAAGTTACTGACTTCATGTGCCCACTACTGTGCCTTCTGCGGTCCCCCGGTCCGTGAAACCTGCTGAGGCTCTGTGAGGCTTCACACCTCGGCAGGTCCGAACCGTGTCCTCGGCGCTTGGCAGTCCGCAACCTGACGCTGTGTGCTGTGACAGAGCTGGGCTTGTGACCAAGAAGTTCTCTGGACACTTAACTTGGACTGTTTCAGCTGCGAAATGGTTAAAAAAAGTGTATGTTGTCGGTAGCGCTGGAATTAAGTTTGTGTATATAGTGTAATGTGATATGTTTAGAGAGATTTAGTGATTGGACATTATTGTGTGTTTTGTCACTGGCCTCTGGGTTGAGGTTTAGATGGAAACCCGTTCCTTCCATAATCCTCTTAACAACCCTCACTTCCCAGTCTCCTGTTCAAATCCTCCCCCCTCCTCCTCCCACAGGCCAGCTGTCCCATTTGTGTACCTTATTTGATGTGACAGCATGTATCATTTTGCTTATTCTTTGTCTAAACGCAGTGCTTTTCAGCATGGGTGCACTGCGTTAATCTGTTCAGTTTAATGGTCAAAACTGGCAGTTGATGACAGATTACAGCATTCTGGGAAAGTTGATAAAGAGCTGAACTTGTCACTATAAAATCTGGATGTTCATACACTAGCTGGGGCACTGTGCTCTATGGGTACCCCTTTAGAAGTCTTACTATGAGTCTAGAAGCAAATACATGTCTTTTGAAGTAGAAATGCTTGGTCTATTTTTATCAGTTATCAGAAGGGAAGTGATACATGTCATAGTTTGCTTAGCGGGCTTTTAGCCAAAACAAGTAAGCTTGAGAGAGTGCCCGCTCCTCCCCGGGAGGGCAGACAGACAGCCCCTGGCATCAGTAATGCGGCTGGTCCAGGAGTTACCAGGGTTCCAAACCATCCGCTGTGAGGCAGCTTCCACACCATGCTGATTCTCGCAGCCGCTTCTGGTTACATCCTGCCTATATGCAGGCTGGCACTAACTGTCTGTCAGACACAGGCTCAGTCACAGGCTGCACTGCAAGCCGCACTTTGTGCTTGAACCTTGGCACCTTGTGGGCTACAGGAACTAAAAGCAGTGAGGCACTTGAATGGACCCAGAGACTCCTCGCATTCTGTGGCTCTGTGTCTTCGTTTCGGTGGCACTCGAGGGCTTATACTCTCTCATCCGCTCTGCCTCAGGCTTCCGCCTGGTTATGCCCATACTAGTTGTGAAATCGTGAACTGGAGCCATTTGAACAGGAAAGTGAAGCTTGAACAAAATAAACTGTTCATAATTGTAAAGTATATTCAAGGAAGGGTGGCAGACCAGTGTGAAAGGATCAGTGCTGAATGAGTAACAAAAAGGTTAAAAACCAAATTGGTAAAAGGTCAAAGCTCAAATGTGCCTTTCTTAATCTGTGTCATCCCAGCGACTTCTTTTTAGCGCTGCCCAAACCAGCCCCCCAGTGACAGCACATTACAGGCTAGGCATGCAGGTGAAACACTTCGATCGTCACGATGGCAAAGAATGCAATATTTAAACAAGTTTGTGCCCCTTAAGGAGAGAAACCTCTTTTTTTAGCAGACTTCCTCTGTTTTTCAGCCAATTTTGCAATTGTGCTCAGCTTTGCTCCCGTGTTTTGCAGAGCACAGTTTTAGTCCAGTAAAAGGAAGTATCTTTGTGTTTCCTCATAAGTTGCTTATGACACACTTTGCCCCAGGGAAGGGATATCAGGGCTGCATGTTTCAGTTTACAGAAGTGGCACAGTGGTAAAGAGGTGGAGCTGTAAACTGAAGGAAGCTGTATTACTGCAATGAAGAATATAGCTATATAAACAAATAAAAATTGCAGGTCGTTTTGGATAGAAGGGTCATCCGAGTGACCTAAATGTAGTTTAAAATTAGTGAGCGTCTTTGAGCTGGAGTACATATTTGTAATGAGGCTAAGGTGTCTCATTCAGTAGAGAAACACAACATGACCGCTTTTGTAGCAGAAAGCAGCGAGACGCCTTCTGTTAGGCTGCCGCTGTGTCACTTATCTGTGTTCAAGACTATGTGTCCCATGACTTAATTTTTTTTGGAAGATACTATGTAAATGTCACTTTCACATGAGACCTGATGAGGAACTATAAATGAATACCCATGTGTGTTTGTCAGGGCTCTGTCATGTTTGTGCCTTGTTCTGCTTGGTGGAATGTGATGTTTTTACACACACATAAGTTTGAGATGGTTTTAGTGTTGATCAGGAGCTGTTTTCAGTATTTTGCTGTGAGGCATGGCCCAGCCAACCTGACGGAGTGACACACACCATCTCAGATACTCAAAGGGAAATATCAAGAGCCCCAAGTGAAGTGAAGTGTTTTAGTCAATCTCTGGCAGCCAGCATTGAGTCACACCCCTCCCCAGTGAGGTTTAATGGAATTACTGTGGATGGACTGGCTGGTCTGGAACAACATGTTGTTTAGGTCCTTAGAACAGTTGAATTAAACACCAAAAGGCAGCAAAACACTAAACTGTATCAATTTGCCATAATTATTCATGCAGTTTATGGGTATTGTGTTCTGTGGGTGTGTCTGTTCAGTACAGGGTCACATTGAGCCTGTGCCAGGAAGCACAGAGGATGTCATCAGATACTCAAGATGATCTCACACATCAAAGGCAGTTTCACAGATGCCTAATCCCACTCAGAGATGGGGAGAACCTGCAAACTCCACCCCCACAGAGCCATTAGTGTGGCTCAGGAATAAAGTCCTTGTTCAGTGATGGACACCAGAGGCGTCTGATCCATGTTGGTTAAAGGCATCTGTCTGTAGCTGTCTCCCTTCCTCTCCAGAGATCTCAGTGCTGTGCCAGGCTGCACAGCTAGAAGCTCCATGGAAACCGCCTTGTCTTACAAGACCCCTTTTTTCCTTGAGGAATGGCCGTGTGCCCTGCTGTTGTTATTCAAAGTTAAATGCTCTTCAGTGTTTCTCCACCTTTTATCCTGTTAGGGTCCGTATGTAACGGGCGGAGCCAGTCAGCATGGCGTGCTAGCTGAGTTTCAGGACATTGCATGCTGCCCCCCCCGGCCCCCACCCACCACCATATTGATGGAAATGGGATCTGACTTATCCAGGGTGCCGTTGGCTAGCCAATAAGCACTAATCTGATTTGGTTGGGATTACGCCTGAGGACAACTCTTAAGAAAGTTCTCATGGGCACTCCTGCTATCTGTTGCCTCGTTGTTGTTATTGGAATGAGGTTACTGGTTCCCCTCTGCATTTCTGCTTCCTCTTTCTTCCCATTGGCTTTTTGAGGAACCCATTGAAGAATTGTGGCCAGTGCTGGTGTCACCTGCTATCTGCTTGCTTTGTCCTGCGGGCGGCACAAGCTGCTTTCATGCTGAGTGAACAGTTTCCCCCCCAGCGTACCTTCGAGTCGTCATAATCCCAGCCTGAGATTTGTGTGCTTCACCTGTTGGTGGGTGTCAGTACGTCCTTCCACCACTTGATTGCAGAAATAGACTAGCCGTTGCTGGTTTCTGTGTCTGAAGTCTTAGCCCAGCCAGTTATAGTCGCCATGTTGAACCAGGGTGCCGTGATGATCTTCACGGGAATCTGTGGGGCGCTGGTGGTCATGGCACTGACCTACTACATCTATTGGTAAGTTTTCCCCTGGTATTGCTGGGAAGTGGCATAGTTTGGAAAGTTGTGTAGGGGTTGCTTTTGATCTGTTCCAGAGGGGTAAACAATGCAAATAAAGTTCTGTTAGAATCCAGCCTCTGTTTCTGCTCATCTCTCTTGTGCATGTTAGTTTGCTGGAAATTGATTGTTCTAGAGGCACTTGGCGTGGGTGACTGAGGGTTCAAACTGCACTTCATGTGCATGTGTATATGCTTGATGGGTCAGTGATGTGAACCTTAGCTCCAGCTATCATCCTCTCTGATTCCATGATTTATACCTGCATCTTGACGGAAGGAATTTATCATCATACTGGGTTAAAACAACCAGTTTGTCCCAAAGATTCCTTAAGGAGAAAGTCTAAGAGGTCAGGACTCAGAGCCCCAAATTCAGCCATACGTGTTATTTCAGTGTGTGGTTTCCATGGTTACATCATTGCTATGGTTGCAGGCTCACAGTGAGGTCCGTATGAGCACGTGTCCCAGCTACTGCCTAAATATCACTGTACTTAGACGGAGGAAAGTGAGAGTGCGGGAGGCGCGGGGGAGTTGCTGTGTGGTACCGCCACTCTCATGGTGGGTGAGGAGTCTCCCTGTATCCCAGGCTGCTGGACCCCAGAGAGCCTCTCATCAGTAATGCATCCCGCTGAAGTTAATGTTCCACTCGTTGGTGCCTATTGGTACAGATTGCGAAATCTCAGTGTGAACTTTAGCACACATTTCAAGGAGGGGAACTCTTTTTATCCAGATTTTGGCCCATGACCCTATTCCGCTATCTATGCAGAGTTTTGTTTAGAGGCTGTGGTATCTGAAAGACACCCCTTTTCAGCAGTGACTATGCGTGTGTATGAGGCCCAGCCTGTGTCCTGCTTTTTAAGATGGCCTGGGCGCTGCAGACTGCCACCAAAGCTGTGTTTGGGAGAAGTTAGGGCGTTTTTCCACCATAATGTTTTTCCATAATGTGCCAAAAGTATGGTACTTCTTTCGTGTCGGTTTTCCACTGGCGTAAAAAATGGTACCGCGCCAAATGACAGCATCAGTTACCGCCCCTGACTGACATCGTCACAAAGCACAGCTTAAATCATAATTAAAAAAAAAAACAGCCCAAAATTAAAACTAACAGTTTAGGCTGGAAAATGCTGTTTATTGTTATGTCATGTTATGTCAGCTTCTATCGCAGTATAAGATTCAGTAATATCCAACTTGCATGAATGCTGCCATCATTTACGTTTACGTAGGTACACTTACTTTGGCTAAGCCGATCAAAGCAGTAAGAATTA
>JAODKC010000038.1:1969410-1983049 GCA_026777985.1 Mormyrops attenuatus
ATTTAACAGCACTTGGGAAATACTTTTAAAACAATGAGATTTTCATAGGGGGGCTAATAATTTTGGCCTCAACTGTATGCGACATTTCTTGGCCCTTGTTTTAAATGACATTAACTTCTTACACTACAGCAGCCTGAACTCCCTGCTCTTGGCTATACTCTGGACTCCCTGTTATTCCTGCTCTTGGACATACTCCGGACTCCTCACTTTCCTTGCCTGTGGCTATACTCTGAACTCTCTGTTATCCCTAATAACCGCAAAGATATGAGTACAGGTCTGTGTGTGTGTGTGTGTGTGTGTGCGCGTGTTTTGGGTGGTGTCTTCCATTATCTGACTGCTGTGTTCAGTTTCATATGGGAGTTTATCTTCCATGCAGAAGTGACTGGGCCACTCTTCCATGTCTTTCAGTATTTAGGTCTTCCTCATGCTCACAGGGGGGACACTGATGTTGTACCCTAAGGTACTAAGGCTTAAACTGCAATGCTATATCTGCCTCTTAACACTGACTTGAGCATACAGAGCACATCTGTATGCATAAGCATGGGTGTGTCCATCCCAGTCATGTGCTGGGCTCCCATCCAATTGGGAAGGGCGATTGCGACAGTGTATGGGGTGACTGCTCTGTGGGAGGTCTGACTCGATGCCCTGGCACGTTTCCCTTGAGGCATGCATAAGCTGACTCCCCTCCCAGCGGCCACCTACATGGCATGGGGCTGTGAACTCTGACCCGCAGCATATGCTGTGTGATGTGATAACAGAGCTCCTCAACGTGAAGCGTCCCTCATGTTGGATCCATACTTTGTGCAGTTCTGATGTTAAGCGAAGGTTGTGGTGAGTGGTCCTGTAGTGCTGCCCGTCACTGGACATCCTGCTGCTTGCGTCTTTCTCACAGGTACCTTGCTAGAGTGTTGTGGTGGTGGGGTGGCGGATGGGCAACAGTTTTATGGCCTGTATGTTCATGGGTGCATATGCCAGGTTACCTTGAATGTGCTTTAGCAAAATGTGTGCGTGTCTGTGTCTGCTTCTGTGTGTGTGTGTGCGTGCGTGTGTGCCTCTCTGTCTATCTCTCTCTTTCTCTTTGTCTGTGTATGCTTGTATGAGTATGTGTATCTACCAACTGTCCTAAAGTGCAGCTCAGACATCTCACAGCTGAAGGGAAATAGTGGTCGAGCTGTATCGCATGATAAGCTGGGAAGCCTGTAAGATCTTTATCGCATCAGTAACAAGCTGGAAGTTTTGTCTCTGGGGCTTGACTGTCACCTTAAAATAAAGCTTTTCAACACTTTTCAGTACAGAAAAACGGAAGTTATGGGTGAATCAAATCAGAAAATATCTTTGGCAAGATCAGAGTCTCACCCTGGGGAGGGAGATAAGGGTGTGAACATGGTGCAGATAGTATGCATGTCCTTTCTGTACCGTGCTCTTGTTCCCTATGACCCATTTTTCATTGAACTGCTTCCATGGAATTCCTGTATTCAGTTCCACTGAGTTGCCCTCTCTTCGGAAAGGGGAAGTTTACAGGCATGATCAGCTCATCCGTGTTCATAAGTAAAGCTGCTGTTTTGGACCCGGGGTCAGGGGTGCCAGGATGGTTTGGGGGGGGGGCTTGGCTGTGTGTCCCTTGGTGTTTGGGGGCTAAATGTGTGTCATAATGCTACGTGCAGGCATGTGCCTCCCTCTGCCTTTCTCCCATGACCTTAGAGAAGGAATGTTTGTGTGTGTGTGTGTATGTGTGTGTGTGCGCGCGCGCCATTATCAGACACCATCATGCCTTTGTGGTTGAAGCTCCACCTCTCTGAGACCGTTAGAAGTGATGTTTCATTATGAGTGTCCCTACTTTTGTTTTCTCTTTGGCTGTATGGGGCCTATTAGATAATTACCGGCCTCAGTTTGACATACCAACCTCGAAGTTGCTGTTATTCCCTTCCCTCACAGATGACCTTAACCTGAATGATCTTTTTAAAGTGAAGTTCTGGTAATAAATGGGATGGATTAAACATTTCAAGGATTTCAGCCCACTTTCCCGCCTTTCCTTCACGCTTTGTTCAATCTCTCATTCACTCGTTCAATCTCATTCCTTATAACTTGCAGTTTGTGTTGCTTTGAATGGGCTGTAGCACTTTGTTGCGGTGATAACTTAGCAAATTTGTATTGCTGATGTATCCTGAAATGGCGTGTCTCCTTCTTTCTCCAGGTCTGTTGTTCTGAGTGAGGGACCCTGTAAAAGAGGCCTGTGAAGGAAATCTGCCGCGGTGAGTGAGCAGCATGTGTCACAACGGCAGACAGAGTAGTTCTGCATCACACAAGTAGTGTGCAGGATTACATGTCACCTGACACACAGTTCTCACATAAAGTCTTGAGAAGCTTGCTTAATTCTGTAGAAATCAGGGTCAGGGCCATTCCGGAATGCATTCATCAATTCCAATCCAAATCAGGAAAGGGAACTGGAGTTGGAATTTAAATCTCCCTGAAATTCAATTTTCAATTCCAATTCTGATCCTCATCGTTATCTTCCAATCCCAACTCCAGTTCCATTTCCAGATCTAGATTGGAATTGATGAATGCATTCCGGAATGACCCCAACCCTGGTAGAAATGTTACAAATTTATTGGTTTCATAACCAGTTTCATTAACAAGCAATACTTAACACTAATGCACATATCTCGTACACAGACATTTTCTTTTTATTAAGTGTCATAATTTTTTTTTTGACTGACTCATTCAGTTCTGTTCTTGCCATTTTGCTATAAATTGCAATTGTAGTAATTGGCTCCCAAAGGGATACAAAACACAAATGTTTGGTGTTTTATGTTACTGTTACTAATAAAAAGCACCCAGTGAAACTGCTTGTCAATGAACTTTTAAACTCAGAACAGCTCTTTAAGAACTATAATTTGGCTTTCAATTTATTACTACTGGAAATTAATGTTTTACTTAAAATCCCCGGCTGTTTCTAATGTAATAAATATTTTATGTAATGAATGACATAATTACTTTTGTTATAAATCCAATAAATTTGCAATGTTTTTTAAAAATTCGATATTTAGACTTTAGTTAGCATATGAATGTACGGATACTTTCAGCAGCGAATAAAAATAATCATTCACCACTTAGAAGCTCACTTCAGTCTCCCATTTTGGCTCTATTTCACTGACGTCTCACTGCCTGCATTATATGATGTAGCTGCTGCACACATTCACAGGATCTTAAAAAGTAGCGTCACCCACTGCAGATTCGTGGAGCTCAAAGGTTAGCTATTTATCAGTATCGGTGAAACAAAAACATATCTGTTAACTGTATGGGCCAAAATGTACACATCAGAGCAGCTGGCAGTCCAGTGACTTGTCTGTCGTATAAATGGGTTGGATTGGTGGTCACATAAGCCGCTTTGGATGAAAGCGTGACTGGAGTGAGATCGCAGTGTGGTTTGTGCCGAGCTCCTTTGTCTGCCTCAGTACCTGTAGTATTGCTTATTTTTCTTGTGAAATTCCCAGAAAGGCTAGTCAGAGTGTCAAATTCATGCAGGAGAGACAGGAGCCCATCTCGCATGAGTGATTGTGAGGGTTTGCACACCTGGACTGGTTGCAGACCCACTAGTAGACAGTGGGATGCATCAGGCTGGGTGCCCGGCCTGAGAGGTCTATGATGCCCTGTCCGAGACGTTTGGTCTGAGACGCCCTTCCCGAGATATTTGGTCTGAGACGCCCTGCCCGAGATGTTTGGTCTGAGACGCCCTGCCCGAGATGTTTGGTCTGAGACGCCCTGCCCGAGATGTTTGGTCTGAGACGCCCTGCCCGAGATGTTTGGTCTGAGATCCGCCAGCATCCCTGTAGCAGGTTGGGTTAACAGCCTTGCTCAAGGGCTCAATGGTGATAAGATCACTCTGCCAGCCATGGGATTCAAACCCATGACCTTTCTGGTCATGAGCACAGACCCCTGCCCCGCCAAGTCACACACCACCCCTTGTGGCTGCAGTTGCCGGTTCAGATCCCTTTTTTAAGCATTTTGTTTTGTATGTGTATATAAAATCTATTAATAATAACCTATGATTACAGCTGAGAACAAAAACACCAGATAATGAAGTTAAGTGATTAAATTTCATGGTAAGACAAAAGCTTTATTGTAAGACAGGTCTGGCCAGCAGTGCACATTTGTGAGGAGCTTGATCCTCTCTTTGTGGCTGCCTGACAGTTTTGGCTGCGACACAGAAACCGTAAGATAACCGTTGGAAGCCCTGGCTGACTTTGTAAAGCCTGATCTTGTGATGTTTCCACACTGGTTTTATTTACATGTCTGCCAGCAGTCTATCTATGGTGTTTAGTTGAGTGTCCATGGCCTGAATTTCTCTTACATGCAGATCACTACTATTGAGGCAATGTTGTCTTTCCTGTATTGCCCTCTGACTGGAAGAAATGAATAGGGTTTTTTGATAAGCAGCAGGCATCAGGGACTTTAACCTTGCTATGTGTAGGTATGTCCTTGGTGATGTAGTATCCTGCTATTGTGGTAGTTAAATTATAAATCAACCTCTCTGATAACTCTAGTTGAGCCACTTGGAATAAAACTCTGGACCTCTCAGTTGGTGAGTAAATTAATCTCTTTTACTTGAGCAATCCAGCAAAGCGCTCTCGTCACACTCTGGCACTGGGTACCAAGTCACACCAAGCACAAAGAGCAAGCAGTTGAAACCATAACTCTCAATTCCCTATAAGGACTTCTAAGTCCTGATTGGTAACAAAACACCAACAGTGAAATATGTATATAGAAATTGATTATATGACATTGAATCACTGTAAATGTTTGGTTATCCTTTGATCAGTGATTAACGCATTGACTTATTGTCGTTGAATCACTGCAAATACATGGTTAACATATGATTAGTATGATTAACGTAACAATTATTTACACATTTGCACTACCACGTAACATATTGTATATTGTCTACTGTGACTATTTTATAACTACAACTCTTTGTGCATCAGTTAGGGCAGCTCCGATTCCCTTCCTGCAGACACTTTCTCCCCCCCCCCTTACTCCGCTGACTGTCTCTCCAAGGTCTGATCTCTCTTCAGGGTCTGCGGAACTAACTGCAGGCAGCTATCATGGGTCGAGGACACACAGTATTCAAAACAATCTCTTCTTGCCTAAGGCCTAAGACATAACAGACCCAATATGCCTCCCCTCCCGGGCCTACCAATGTCCAATTTTACTTCAACACTATACAAGTGCTATATAGATGGCACCGAGGGGCCCCCTTGAGGAAGGTGCTTGTTGGTAAGCGTAGCATATTGTAATGAGATCTCTGTAGAAAAGGGGGCTCAAAATGGTCTGTTTGTTAAATGAGTGCTTTGAAGGGCTCCACTCTATATCTGGATGTGCTACATTTCTGTATTCCCTCTGTTGGACCAGTAGGTGGAGCTGCCATATACGTGAGACGATGTCAGTGGAGATAAGTCCATGTTAGGTTCATGCTTCCATTGTCCCGCAGGTGTATCGCACCGCAAGGGGCTAGGCACACACTTCTGCCTCTCGCCATGGGTCTGATCTCCTACCTGAAGACGCAGTTCATCCTGCAGCTGCTCATCAGCTTCGTGTTCGTGGTGAGCGGCCTCATAATCAACTTCATCCAGCTGTGCACGTGCGTCCTGTGGCCCTTCAACAGGCAGCTTTACCGCCGCATCAACTGCAGGCTGGCCTATTCCCTCTGGAGCCGTGAGTCAGCCCTCAAACCATGTGTGTGTCATGTGACTTGTGGTGGTGACCTATGTTCACCAGCTCTCCATCTCCGCCGTGCCCTAGAACTGGTGATGCTGCTGGAGTGGTGGTCCTGTACGGACTGCACACTCTACACTGAGAAGGCCACCATGGACAAACTGGGAAAGGAGCATGTCATCATCATCCTCAACCACAACTTTGAGATTGACTTCCTGTGTGGCTGGACTATGTGTGAACGCTTCGGGGTTCTGGGCGTGAGTGTCTGCAGCAGTACATCAGAACGTGGTAGTAGATTGGTATTTTTGCTTCCGGTCTTGTGATATTCTCTCTTTGCTCATCAGAGCTCCAAAGTTCTGGCCAAGCACGAGCTTCTGAAGGTCCCTCTGATTGGCTGGACCTGGTACTTCCTGGAGATAGTCTTCTGCAAGAGAAAATGGGAAGAGGACAGAAATACTGTTTTCAGTGGGCTGGAGAGACTTCGAGATTACCCAGAGTTCATGTGGGTAAGTTAGAGGTAACATGCACGCTCCTGTCGTTGCATATAAACAAGCCAAGAACTTGCTGGTTTCTGAAGCTCATGAAGGACATCCATGTGCTCTTGGGGTTATTATAGATATGATATGTACAGTAAAGCCTGTTAATGTACTTCATAAACACACTGGGTATACAAACCCTCTTATTTCCTCTTTATCTCCCTCGCCATGGTTCTGTGAGGCCATGTTGTGCATTCCAATGCTGTTCACCACCGGTGGCCTTTTGGGATACAGTAGGCAGATTAGCATGGCTGCATTTAGTGTGCAGTGTCCACGGTGCACAAATCCAGGCCAGTTGTCCATGTGCCTTTGAACACTGTTCCAAATGTCTGCATGGCACCTCCCATAATGCTAGGCTGCAGGTTGGAGGTCAAAGGTTAATCTGTGTCATGAGGTCATATGGCATCCAGATAAAGACAAAGCCTGAAGATTATCTATTGAGCCAACATGCAAAACTGAAATAATTCCTAGGGGACTTGCTCTTTCATGGCCATAATTCACAGGGCAAACATTGGGGTAGATGTGACGGGGCAAATATGAAGCTGCTTTGATAGGAAAAATGAAATCCTGTTTAAAAACCATGAAGGGGATTGATTATGTCAGTGGTAACCTAAGATGGTGGTTGTTTGGTGACTTCCTACAGTTCTTGCTCTACTGTGAGGGAACTCGCTTCACAGAGAAGAAGCACCAGATCAGCATGCAGGTGGCGGAGAGCAAAGGCCTGCCCAAGCTCAAGTATCATCTCTTGCCTCGAACCAAGGGCTTCACCACCACGCTGCAGTGCCTCAAGGGGACAGGTGGGGGCGCCGGGGAAAGCCTCTTAAATATTTCAGATACAGGCACAGTGTGACTTCTCCCGCCTCTGCCAGCTCCCCGGCTTTGTGGTTAGCCAGCGCACAAAGCGCTTGTTTGTTTCTGGGGTGAAGCTGCATAACATCGTGTGACCAGCTGAGCAAAACAAACGCGAAAGAGACTGTTGTAGAAATGAGAGGAGGCCCAGCCTCCTCCTTTCTCGGCTCGACACACGAAGGCCTTTTGCTCTATAAGCACATGATGAAGGAGCATGCATATGTCTGTCAGTCTTACAGTGCATTGCATTTGGTAGTTCACTAATTTTATTTGGCTGGTTTAAGAAGAAAATCATCAAGTCAGATTGACCCTTGTGAAGAAGGCTAAGATTTCTGCAGCATGCATATAAAATGGAGATTAGCTGTTTGTAGAAGTACATAGAGCACAATGTAACAGCTGGGACCTACTTTGGTATTGCTGATGTCTAGCAGATAATGACCCTGCCCGGATAGTTGACTTCGCAGAGAACAAGCAATAGGTTTATTGTTATATTCCAGTGGGGCATCCTGTCCTAGGATCTGACCACCAGGTCCATTCTGTCACCTCTTGGTAGGTACAGGAGCCTCCCCCGCAGTACCCAATGTAGAGCAGCCTGGTTATGATGCTGCCGTGGGATTGTGTGCCACCTTCCTCCCTACAGTTCACTCCCACTTTCTCCTGGTCCCCAGTGTCTGCGGTTTATGATGTCACACTCAACTTCAAAGACAAGAAGAACCCAACGCTACTGGGCATCATCAATGGGGAGCAGTACAAGGCAGACATGAGCCTCAGGTGCTACAGCGTCTCTGCCAGCAGACCAACCTCAACTGCTATTATTATTAACAGTGGTTTATAACAGCATGGTGAATTCTCAAATCTGATTGGTCAGATGGGTATTGATTAATTTTCCATTACCGCACACATTGTACCAGCCAGCGAATCACAGTAGTAAATCAAATTCAAAGAAATTGCTACAGATTACATAGACGACAAACTGCTTCGGGTTGAGGACCAAGACCTGTCTTTATTAACCGTTACATAATATTACTATGGGAAGTGTCAGTCATGAGATGGGATTGAGGAGCCAATCTCTAAATATATGGAGGGTGTTTTGTGACAATATTCAATAAAGATGTCATTTATAATTATAATTTAAACTCATTTAAATGATTATTTATGAAAAAGTAATTAAAATGATTATTTGTCCGGTCATTTATGTTGCCGTTTCAATGATTATTTCATTTACAATTTAAATGATACCAGCAACGATTAAAATTGTCAAAGTCACCCATCAAACTCGGTGACCTTTTTAAATGTAAAAAGAATAGATGAAAGGCTTTACATATGCTCATTAAAGTATGATCATATGATGATATGATCAAGTCAAATCTGTGCAGTGCCATGGTCCCCATTCTGTGTGACTGCTGACTCCTGGTGGCCAGAGTGTGCTATGGCACACAATACCCACTTCCTCTGCTCAGACCCTATCTTCTGTCCCCACAGGCGGTTCCCTGTGGAGGAGATTCCAGAGGATGAGCAGGAATGTTCAACCTGGCTTCACAAACTGTACCAGGAAAAGGTCACATTCTCCCCTTCATTATTCATAGGCTTAATGTCTCATACACCCACACACATTTTCCACATTTGCTGTTTAAAATTAGAGGAAGTGAATGTCATGTCCTTGATCGGTCTGGGCTGTTTAAATGGCATTTTCTGGAGGCACAAATGATCTTTTAAAATATAAAAACCCGTTATTCTCATAGTCATTTGTCTATTTATGTGTCCTTTTGTATAGCTGGGTATTTTATTGCAGTAATTAAGGTTACAAATCTTCCTCAAGAGTCTACTAGTGGAGCCACTGCTGGGTTTATGGCAACAAAATCACAGTTTGTCTCCTCTAGCCTGTGATTCTTGTACTCAACCATTATCCTCCTTATCATGTCTTTTCTTTCTCTCATCTTTTCTCCTAGGATGCACTACAGGAGCAGTATAAAAAAGAAGGATTTTTTCCCGGCTCCCAATTCAAACCCTCGCGTCGGCCCTGGACGCTGCTCAACTTCCTGTTCTGGGCCACTCTTCTGCTCTCACCCCTCATCAACTTCGCTTATGGAGTGGCGGTCAGCGGCTCGCCCCTTCTCATCATTGGCTTCGTCCTCTTCATCATCATAGGTTGGCACTACTTTGTCCTTTCGGTGCAGTTTTGGCATGGGCTGTGTAACCCCTAGCATGACCTTACACATCTTTGCACTGTGACCTCACATAGTCATCACTATGACATCATACCCACTATGAACAAAATGGCCTCCTGTAATAACCCTTGCGCTTAGGATTAGTTATGACATTACTGTAAATACAACTGCGACCTTAGGAAACTCTTACCAGGACGCTGGTCACAGTACTGCTGTCCTTCCTGTAGCATTAAAATGTTATATTGATCAAATCAGAATGGTGTCATTTCAGCCTCTTGTAGATGGTGGACTATGGATTGTTGTCATTTTGTCTCCAGTTATCCTTTGTTTTTTCATTTTTAAAATTTCACAACTAGATGACACCTACTGTCCACTCATGCCATCACCACAGTCTCCGTTAAAATGCAGTACAGTTCCCTCAGATTTGCAAATTTGACATTCTCAGTTTTGGCTATTTGCAAGTAGGCCATGAACAATTAAATGAGAATATTTTTGGAGCTTGCTGAAAGGTGGCGGAAACTTGCAGAAGATGCAAAAGTCAAAAATATATAGACAATTCTGAAAATGATTTGGATCACATAAAATGATATATAAATATCAGTGTTATTTAATATCTGTTAGACTAAATACATACTATATCTTTAATATTAAAAGTTTGTTTTGGTTTTGGTTTATAAATAAATATATAGCTGTGGTTTACGTACCTTAGCTTGGGTATGTTGCACGTCTTTGCAGCCAGCCTCACTTACGTGTTAGCTGTTTGTGTGTGTGACCGTGGAATTTTGCGTTTCTACCAGTGACTTAGAAACTTTTCAGTTCCTGTAATTTTGCATATTTAATTACGGGTCCGAAGCGTAGTGCCACACAATGCTTCTGAAGGTTTTCCTGAGAGGAACAAGACTGTGAATGCCTGAAAAGGCAGACGTTTTAGATATGCTTCGTAGTGGAAGCATATCTAAAAAAAAAAGTGTGGTAGTGTTTGTTTAGAAATTGGTAATAAACAGAGCTGGAAAGTTCAGGTCCAGAAAGTTCAAATCTAGGCCAAGATTTTGTTTCAACCAACCAGTTGAGCATAAGGAGTCAAAGTCACAGAGTACACAACTGGTTGGTTGAAACAAAACATTGGTCTGGATTTATACTTTCTGAAGCTGAACTGTACTCCTCTAGCAATAACTAGAATTTGTATGTTATCTGTCAGGCTCGCAGATTGTTGTGGGTTGAGGTGTAGCTGCTGTAGTCATTTTAACCTGTTTTCCTAGCTGACTCCTTGTCTGCTAATAATGAAACTAGCTCTAGCTAATGCTAAAGTAACTATTTCACAGCTGCAGAATCGTACTCATTTTTGTTATTGATTACAAATATACAGCGCAGTTGAATGAGCTCTATCACAAACGAACACAATGGCTGCCAGAACTATGTCTTGACTTTTCATATAAGTTACATTTTTAAGATATTATAACATTTAGTCTCCAGGAGGACAGCTGTGAGTAGAGGAGGCCCTGGATGCTGCTGTTGTGTCTAATGAAACGTCTTTGTCTGTTTGTCGGTCTGTCTCCCCTACCAGCCTCCATAGCAGTGCGGCGTCTCATTGGGGTCACCGAGGTCAAGAAAACAGGCTCTAGCTATGGCAACCAAGAAGCAAAGAAGGAGAACTAGAGGCACATGGTCGCCGTGCCGTGACCATGCGGTCGCCGTGCCGTGACCATGCGGTCGCCGTGCCGTGACCATGCGGTCGCCGTGCCGTGACCATGCGGTCGCCGTGCCGTGACCATGCGGTCTCTGCATGGTCACAGCCCCTTTTTTATTCTCTTTAAGGGCATGGAAGCACGCTTGGGTTGGGGTTGGGGGTTAATAGTGATTACACATAATTCAGAGTAGTACTAATTATGATCTGCAATGACTTTCTGTAAGCCTGATCCTGTGTGGTTCCATCCACACCAGACATGCCACTGAACTGGCAGACGGACACTGAGGGCGGAGGGGGGTGGGTCTGGCCCCCCCTCCCTGGGGTCACTACCTCCTGGTTCTGTCATCTGTTCACTGACAGAGGGAATGACTCCTCTTGTCCCCACCTGTAACCTCACCCCTGGCCAGACAGGACTCAGATTCAGAGTCACAGCTGCTTTTCCCTCCATTATTTTGACTTTTTTTTGTTCTTTTAAAAATCATTATTGTTGTTTTTTGAGGTGGGTTATGGGGAGATGCATGTCATTGGCCTGCTGAGCCCTCTGTGGGGTCGAATGCTCCAGCCTGCTGCTTAATGGCCTCCTGCGAAGACCCAGCACTCCAGGTTGCTTCCTCATCCTCCTGAGATCCTCCTCTTCCTCTGTTGGGACATGTTCCAGAGCAGGCAGCAATGCCGATCTGTTTTCTGTGTTTCAAAATGGTGAATCGTCGGTGGTCATGGCAGGTCTGCACATATCATTAACAGAGTGAGGTCACCTCACCTCTCTTGAATGTTAATAAACTGTCTGCATAGTTGCGATATTCTGACATCCTATAATAGTCCTGCTTAGCAGCATGCCATTGGGGGCTTTTATTTCTGTGGCCTGTTTGTGTATGCTCAGCTTTCCAGCAATTTGATGGTTCTCCTCCATCCACCCCCCTCTCTGACATACCCATGAATGCATATATTGTGTTATCTTGCCTCCAGCTGTCTCCCATTGGTCATTTGTTTGACTAACAGCTGTTTTCCCCAATGAGGCAAGACAGAAACAGGTGAAAAAGGTGCCTCAGTCCTGAAATCTGACACCCATCCCTATGACTGTGTTAAAGGGATTCCCTAAAAACTTGTAGCTGAAGGCAAGAGCGCCCTCTAGAGCCCGGGCTCATGTTGGAGACAGAGGGTGGACAGTCCATGAATGTGACACCCCTAGCAAAATGATGTAGCGACCACTGATTTGTTTTCCCCTCCCTATCCCATCCCATGCCAAGCATGCTAGCAGCTGTGGCATCATGGGTATTGATACCAGGTGGGCACTTGTGCTATTGTGCCAGTGGGCTTTCACACAGACCTGTCAGTGTCAACTTTCTGCCAGAGGTGTCGCTCTCTACCTCGTTTGCAGCAAAAGCATCACGGAACCAGGGGGACGACAGTAACTGGAAATATTCTTTGACTCCTGTATTGTGTATCAACAGCCTTTACACACAGGAACCTGTGTTCTGTGTCACAGTGAAAGAGTCCATGATGGCTTTTCCACACTTTCCACTTTCCAGTTTGGCTCCTTTTCTCTTTGAGCCCTTCCTGTTTCCTCCTCTGTGTTGGCGAAAGTAATCAAAATGAAGAGTAGATCATAGTCAGATACAATAGACAGAGCCATGTTTTCTCTCTCCAGGTCCTCCTCCTCTTCTCCTATGTGTTCATGAGAGACTCCAGAGGCTGTACTCTGTTTTTGGAGAAGATCTTGCTTCTGTTCTGGAAAACGACACTCCTAGTGAAGGAACCACAAGGCCGTTAGAGTTAGGAGACACCGTTCCATTGCTGAATGTATAAAGATTCTCGTCAAAATTATTTTGTTGTAGCAATAATAGTGTCTGCCTTCTCTTGGTTCAGTTATTCCCCCCTCCCATGCCCTCCGTCGGAGCACTGGAGTAAGTTTGTCTATAGCCTCCCTCCTCAAATATTGTTTAAACTGTATCATTCTCTCTCCTGTCGGAGGCAGATGTTGGTCAACTCTGACCTGCTAAGGGTATTTCATTAAGGGCTCAGTCCTTATGGGGGCTTTTAGTCACTGGATAACAGCTGAAAATTGTACATAGTCATACGCCGCTAACAGGCAGCTTACAACAGAAAAGCCTTCGTTAATAATTTTATTAAAATAGGGTAATTTATTGGCAGGGCTACTGCTTTAAAATCAAGTTTTAAACAAATGTTCAGCACAGGAGTCAGTCACACTGCATAACGGTGAAGAGTCCACTGAAAAACACCTGTCTCTTTTCACCTTTGACCATTTGTCACCTGTCATGCCAATGAACCAGTATCTCAGTAGTGATGTGGAAGGAACCATGAGACGCAATGTCTTTGGGTGGGGGAAGATGGAGGGTGATGTTCTGTTCATTGTTTTCTGTTGATTTTGATTGCCAGTGAGCAAGTTTTCTGTAATTAACACTTTGTAGAGGAAAGATCTGTGCAAGCCTGTGCTTGGTGTGTGTGCATGTGCGGCAGCTGCAGTAACTCCCTGCGAGTAGCTGCTGGTGAGATGACAGCGGTATGCCAAAGAGGCTCACATCTTCCTGCACTCAGAAAGGATTTTAAAGCTTTTTTGAGGTCGGGAAACATATTAATATAAAATTTTGGTTGGGGTGAATTGGACATATTTGCAGAAACAGTGAAGAACAAAAGTGAGAGTTTGTGCCATTTGACGGGGGTATGTT
>JAODKC010000038.1:1983149-1998794 GCA_026777985.1 Mormyrops attenuatus
GTGATATAGGTTTTAGTGTTATTAATTAAGAAAGACCAAGGGAAGAAACTTCATTTCCAAATTATTGCTTCTATTCACCGTATTATTCAATGTGATACTAAATGAACAGACTTTCATGTTAGCATTGTACTGGAATGAGAAGAGCAAGGTTCAGCCCAAACGTCCCACCGTTACTCCTCCCTCAGGTATCTGAACAGCCTTCCGTTGACATTTGTCCTGATGAGTAACCTGGATGAAGCAGAAAGAGACGTAAGCATTACCTGTGTTATACTAGAACTTTTACTGAAAACTTACTTTAACCACATAGAATTTTTTGTTATATATATATATATTCTTTTGAAACTATAAATAAACTATTATAGAGAACAAACTTTCATATTTTAGTAACTGACATAACTGTATTTGTTTATTAAATTCAGAACATTAAACATAAAAGACCAAATCGACTGACACTTTACATGTCAGATAAATGTCACAAAATGTCATGCGTTAATCTGATGTTCCTGGTTGGTTATTACTGCTGTATCTTGAGTGCACCTCCTTGGCAAAATGATTCTTTAAAAAATGAAACTATTTGAGACCTAGAATATCTTCGTATGACTGGTGAGAGGAATTTAGGATAGTGGACCAATGAGGGCCATCTGGCTACAGTGTCAGGTCCAGAGTTCTGTGCGGAAACCAGAAGTGACTGGCAGGCTTCCTCCGACATGGTGGTCACATGTCATTGAGGTGACTCACTCACTTTCCCTGAGTGACCCCACCTTCCCAGCATCCAGGCGCCCCCCCCCCCCCCCCCAGCAAGTTTTTTTGGGGTGGGAGGGGCCAGCAAGAAGTCTCATCGAATTAATGCAAAGCCAAAATGAAGCCAAAATAGAAAACAATTTTGTCACTTTTTTCAAATGGCAGAAGAGGATACAGACCCCTATGAAAAATCAATGGGACTTGCGCATACACTTAATGCAGTTAAAACGGTTTGATTTCATTTAGACTTTTAATAAATCTATAAACTCGTATCTTCCTATGTGAAGAGTAAAAAATTATGCCTGATGTACCCAATGTAATGTAACCAATTATAGTTTGGCTGCCTGGCGGTATTCTTTTTTGTCATTATTTTTGCATGATTTGCGGTAATGTGTGATAACATTCAGGGATTTGCTTCCTAAGTGGCTGCACAACAGGTTCATCTGCGCCATGGGACACAACTTACATTGTACGTGCGTTTTACCCCAAATGAATTAAATAAAACGACTTCCTAGACTAACGCAAACAGAGCTGATTTCTTCCCTTATGAATTCCAGGTTTGCGGACTGAAAAGAAGGGTGTCGGTATTCATTAAGACCATAACACATTTACGGCAGTGAAAACTATTTCACGATATCGTAACTTAAACAGATATAAAATCAATCACACGGAACTGCAAGGTTGAACTTTTTTAAAATCTGAATGTTTTTTTTTGTGGTGCAAATCATAGAAGAATAATCTTAAGCATGAAATTAACTTAAAAAGAACACTAACCAAAGTTTCCACATTAGCTATTGTGATCGCTTCGGTGTGTATGCGCAACAGAATCTCACAAAATTCTGGCTTTAATGCCTTAAGGCAGGGGTAAGCAATCTTACCCAGAAAGGGCTGCTGTGTGTGAAGGTTTTCTCTGCAACTCCCTAATTAAATTACTAATTAGACGACTGATGCTGAAGAGTCCTCAGACTTTGGTTTGAACAGCTGACCTAAAAGTTATCCCAAAAACCTGCATAGGCACTGGCCCTTTGAAGATAGAACGTACTGCCTACCCCTGTCTAAGGCTAAAAGATCTACAGACAGAATGTTAGTTACTATTCCATTATCGACTTCAACTGTACTGTTATATTCTTATGTTTCAGTAAATTTGAGTAACATTACCCGATCCTTTCCAATTGCCTCATATTCCGATTTCTATAAATTTTGCTCCTGGGTTCAGTAAATGTGGTCAGTCTACATAAATTAACAATAAATTCACGTTTCTGTATTTTTCTGAAGAGTACATACTATTCCTGTCTAAGACCCCCGAGTAACCGACAAATATGCAGTGTAGGTATTAATGCAAATTTGTTTAAAACAACATATAAAAATCAGTCATAAACGATATGAATTTAATTTATGACACACCACCCCTTTTAGATCTCTGCCAAATAGAATGATGGATTTTTTCAATTTCCTTTAAGTGTACCGGAAGTCGTCATCACATGATGGACATACAGGAAGTAGATGGAGAAAGGGCCCGAGCGTTACTGCATTAGTGCGTTAATAATAACAACAGTGATTTAGTTGACATTTACATGGAGGGCTATTGCTGACAGTCGGAGTCCATGGAGTCCCATGAGGAGAAGCCAATAATCTACACAATGGAAAACAAGCCAATTGTAACGTGTGAGTATTTCGGTGCAGCTTTAGCACAGCTAGCTAGTGCTTTGTGACACTTTAGGCTTTGGGTATAGTCGACTCTCCGCTGCAGTGTGGCCGTCCACCTGATAATGACACCAGACACCGAGAGAATGTGCTGGCTTATGGGGTTACAGGGGCCGGCTAGCGAATTGGGGCGCTGTAATGGACAGTAAAGTCTCTGCACCTGTACTTTAAAGACGTATCTCTTTTGGTTGCCATTGCGCTGTAGTTTCGCCTGCTGACAGATTGAATGGCACTCATTTAATACTCCGTGAAGTGACTAAAAAGCTGAGGCCGGGTGTACACACCTTGAGTTTGGCACAGCGGCTTCGAGTACGGTAGTTAGCTTTGTATTTAACCAGCTTTCGGTACTGCTAGTAATGTTTCTCAGGAATAAAGAAGTTGTGTCCGCAGTGTGTCCCCAAGCTAACGAGACGTTCACCTGGCTATTTAAAACGTTGCCGTACGGCTATCTGCCTAATTTGCCCCTTAACCACGATACCTTCACGGCTGCCAAACCGCAACTGAGTAAGCAGTTTCCCCAGCTTGGCGATACGTTTGTGAAGTAAAGCGACTAGTCGATTGTCCAGCTTTTCCTCTTGCCCAGGTATGATAGGAGGCCCATGTGCAGATTAAGGAGTATCGGATCGAATCTTCGGAAATGTGCGTGAATGTGCTGCCGAAAAGGACGGCCGTGCGAGTCATCCTTAGGGAAAGCTGACATTTCACGACGTTTTTGTTTAAATGCGCCGACTACTACATTGTCCTTTTTAACCACAATGTGAAAGCAGAGCCGTGCACATTTAGCTGCCGTCAGGTGTGCTGGTAGGTCACACCCTCTAGCCTCGAGATCGGGGTGTCTTTTGTAACATGTCCCCTGACTCTTTGCCTTGCTGGTGAACATTATCTTGTTACTGTGGGGTGAAGACACCCCTCCCCGCAGCTTCCAATTTTTGATGCATGATTGCAGCTCCCCTTCAAGTGTGTTTTTTTTTTTTGTTTTTTTATTAGCCTGCTGTCAAAACGGAATACACTGTCACTTAGCACCCCAGCTGTAGCTTTTAGACATTTTTAGTAACTAAGATTATGGGTAAGTCCGAAAAAAAGGACACATACTCGTTTGTCTATACCACGTGACTATGCGAGGTAGTTCAAGCTAAGGATGTAAATGTCTCCATGTGAGGTTGTAAGAGGCTAGGGGCAGCTATGATTAAGATTAACTTTATTGATCCCAGGTGGAAATTCTGGTGCACACATCAGCGAGAACCTAGAGCACAGAGTAACATACATATAGTGCCAAACAAAGTAAATATAGTGGAAAGTACACAAATAAATTAATTATTATGAAAAACAGAATGTGATTCTAAAAGTAAGCATTTAAAGATAAGAATGATAATTATGTGCCAATAAATTGTGTGCAACTGGATCAGAACGCAGCAGGTTGTATTGTAAGAAGACGGGATAGCCCTGGCGTGTTATGTCTGTAGATTGGGAGTGGCACATCTAAGGAGGAGGTATTGGGGTGTCTCATGGAGGCAGGCAGAAATGATCACAAGTAGATTTAAAAAAATTTTTTAAAGCACACTGTGGTGAAATGAGCTGATGGCTGAATGTGCTCTAGGATAGTGCCCCCTGAAGCGGATGGGCAGAATTATTCATAATATAATTTTGCTAACATCCTCTTCTCTGCTAGTTCGCCCAGGGTAAGTCATGTGATGGAGCTGGCCTTCCTTAGGAGTTTGCTCAGGCTTTTGGCATCACAGCACTTCCCCAGCAGGCCACAGTGTAGAAAAGCACACTGTCCACTATGGACTGATAAAAGATATGCAGTGTGTAGCTGGAACCAGAAGGTCTTTTGGTTGGAGTACCTTGTGTGATGCCCTAAGAAAATGTTTTTGGGTTGAGGTGTGGTTGTTATGTATGGAAAACCTGACTGCGTATAAGACTCATGGATGAGTTGGGATGGGGGGGATGGGTAGAGGATGTGTGTCTACAGCGCATGTCCTTTAAAATCCCTTTACCAAGTCTCTCAGACTTCTGTTTCTTGACTGATATTTAGGTCCTTGGTGTTGTATTTGATTAAATGTTCTGGCCTAATGAAGATCTGTTCCCCGCATTATTGAGTTACTGCATCTCAAAGGAGATGGGTGGGTTTGGATGGGTCCAAGGAGGGAATCGTGAGCTTGAACCCAGACCTGTGACTCCTTGACCTCCGCTGGTGTCCCCAGCTTTCAGTGGATACCTACTGAGTTCTTTCACTCTGCAGCCAATTGTATAATTGGAGGAAAGTGGAAGGCTATGAGTCATATTTAGTCAGCAGGGAGGAAGCTTTCTACCATGCTTGTAATTAATGACATTTGACGTCTGTATGTTATGCTTATTTAGCCGTGTCTCATCCAGCAAAGTCTTGGGCACGTGCCTGTTACAACATATCTGGATTGTGAGGAATGTTACTGCTGCAGCAGCATAGCAGTAATTCTGCTGTCTTCAGGGCTGCTGGAGTTTCACAGTGAGTCGGCAGACTGGAATCTTTGGCATGTGATGTTTGTGCAATTATTGTTATGTGGTGACTCGGCTTAAGTGGCTCGCTGAAGGCTACTGCGGCAAGCCCCCTGCACTGCTTGGTCAGGTGTTCAGCTCTGTAAGTACTGCACCACCTGCTGTCTTTTCAGTGGGATGTTACCTCGTGTTTTAGAGGTGGTTTTCTGTCCTGCATAAAAGGACATATTCCTAATCAATAGGCGACTGTGGATTGATATTTATTTGTGTTTGTATATATGTGTGTGTACAAGCAATTAGTGCGTGCGTGTGTTTGTGTGTGTGCGCGCATGCTCAGTTGTTGGCTTTGATACTTTATTTTCTTTAAAGAATAGGATCTTTTGAGATCCTACAGCAACTGTGTGTGTGTGTGTGTGTGTGTGTGTGTGTGTGTTGGGGGGTCGCTCTCATGGGCATGGGTAAAGATGTTCCTGGAGGTCTGGACCTGGCTGATGTAGGTTGAGTGGAATGAGGCCCAGTTTGCGCTGTTACCTTTTGCAGGTGCTGGGGACCAGGCCCTGTTCATGTCTCTCTACAACTCCCTGACCCAGCAGCTGCCCCGGGAGCCCATGGAGTGGAGGAGGTAACAGCACCTGGTGCATGCTGGGAATGAGAGAGACCATAAAGCCGTAATTAATTCCAGATGGACAGAATTGACTTCCTAGCTTAGCTTCTCTTGAAGATGTACTGTCTGTAATATTTCTTTGTATGTGGCCCAGTCTAATGGCTCTTTTCCACCGGCATACAGGGACCAGCTCATACATGACCCATACCTCAAACAGACACTACGTAGAATGCAGTTCCAGCTTGCTTTGATTTTCCATTGCAGAAGGGTCGGCTCGGTAAATGCGTTGCCGGGTTTGGAGAGTGACAGGGACATAAACCAAAGAGACATTTATTAGTGTTCACACAGTATACATCAGGGGTCTCAAACTCAAATTACCTGGAGGCCACTGGGAATGTGGTGTTCCCCCAAGGGGGCATGTGAGAAGTCACACACAAAAGTGCCCCATCTTTTTCAACTTGAAATTTTAAATTCACCTATTAAAAAAGGGCCTCTGATCAATTAAAGGAAGAATGCAATAGTACAATGTAGAGAAGAAACGGTATGAAAATTTAATAATATGATTATAGTAACCAGAATTATCGCAGTGTTATTAAAATAGCCAGTACCTATGTAAACATATATTAATTACCATAACCATAGGGAATTTTACCATGAAACTGATAAGCATTTTATCCCAAGTACAAGGTAAAGATTGATTTGAGAGGCAGATTAAATAGTGAAATAAAAACATGTTGCGGGCCGAGGGAATTTGTCTTGCTGGGCTGGTAGTTTGAGCCTGGTGTACATCATGATTTACTATGTGCTAATTTCTGTACATTGTTGACAGTCACTGTATTTTGTTGGCATCAAACGTAATTAGGATTAGATTGTGTAAATTTGCATTACAAATCCATTCTGTCCAACTGTTTTCCGGTACTTTTTTTTTTTAAGTAGGAGGTTGAGAATATTCAAATTCTGGGTTATCGGGAATGCCCTGGCACATCATGATGTGCACTTTTAATAATTATGAATAATACACTACTCACAAAAAGTTAGGGATATTTCACTTTCGGGTGAAATTTATGGAAAACGTAAAAAGTTCACACTACAGTGATATTTTATCATGAAAGTAGGGCCTTTAAGTAGAAACATGCAATGGTGATGTCCTCATCTCAAACAATGTAGTGAAACAAAAGCCAACAACAGTGGTGAGTAAACCACAACAAAAAATGTCAATGTTTCAATAACGTGTCATGTGCCCTTGAGCATCAATTACAGCTTGACAACAACGTCTCATGCTGTTCATAAGTCAAGTTATTGTCTGCTGAGGCATGGCATCCCACTCTTCTTGAAGGGCGGCCCTCAGGTCATTGAGGTTCTGGGGTACAGAGTTACGAGCCTCTACACGGTGAGTCAGCTGTTCCCATAGGGTTTCTATGGGATTCAGGTCTGGAGAAAATGCAGGCCACTCCATTCGAGGTACCCCAGTCTCCAGCAGCCGTTCCCTAATGATGCGACCTCGATGAGCTGGAGCATTGTCGTCCATGAAGATGAAATTAGGCCTGTGTTGTTCATGCAGGAGCACAATGACTGGATTAATGATGTTATTCAGGTAGTATGGGCTTGTCACTGTGCCATTTACAAAGTGTAGGGCAGTTCTGTATTGACTAGACACACCTGCCCACATTGTAACACCACCACAACCAAAGGCTCGTCTGGTGACAACAGTGGCTGATGCATAGAGCTCTCCTTGACGTCTCCAACATCGTTGATGGGCCATAATTTCTACTCAACGTGAATCAACTTTCATCAGAGAACAGCACTGAGACCCACTGGTCCCTCGTCCAGCTTAAATGCTCCCTGGCTCATACAAGACAATGATGCCTGTGCCTGGTGGTGTGGTCAGGTACCCTTGCAGGTCGTCTAGCACGCAGACCACGCTGATGTAAATGGTTTCAAATGCTTTGACGTGACACTTGGGTGCCTCTCACCTCCCTTAAATGTGCCTGGAGTTGAGTGGCATTCATCATCCAGATCTGCAGGGCACTGTTCACAATGAAGCGGTCATCAGTGTGGGCTGTGGCCAAAGGACGTCCACTTCTATGCCTTTCTGCGACTCTTCCAGTCTCTCTATATCTCTGTTGCATCCTGGTGATGACACACTCTGACACTCTACGCTCAGTGGCCACTTCCGTCTGAGAACATCCTGTTTGAAGCCTCGCAATGGCGAGGTGCTGTTGATCAATTGTTAGGTGTCGTCTTGGTCTCATGATGTCAAAATGTGACCAGCGTGATGAGGAGGACTGTTTAAATACCAATTCTGATTGAACCAGGAAATTTATTGGTCGATTCATGGATCAAACACCTGTTGTGAATTTTGCCGTTAAGCTCCTTGTTAAAGAACGGCAAGTTGTGTAAAAAGTACTGAAACAGTGAACAGTTGGACATGTACATTCAAAAGTTTAGGAAAGGTCGCATTAAATTCACCTGTAAAAGTTATAGTGCATTTTAGGTTCATCCTGAAATTTTACCCGAAAGCCGAATATCCCTAACTTTTTGTAAGCAGTGTATGTCGAATATTCACTTTTTTTCTTGGAAAAATTAATGCTGATCATGGTCATGTGCATTTCAACCAATCCGATGGTGGTGACACAACCAACTCAATTTGGTCACGCTTACTAGCAGGGCCATGTCGGCACGGGAACGGGTCGGGTACGATTCGCACAATTTACAATGGAAAACAGTCTATTTGTAGTATGGATCGAGTACGGCTCAGTATGTGGTGGCAAGAGAAAAGCCCCGTTAGATTTTTAGAAAAGAACAACAAGTAGGTATTCAGCACATTTTATGGACCAGGGAAGCAGAAATCATGGTGTGTCTGCTTGTCTGTGAGGCAGCGATGCAGTATACGTCTGACCTGGGCTTTTACAATCTGAGCTTGGCATTTTCTTTGTATGCATTTATATTTCTAAAGAGGTTTCATTTAGAGGTGCTGAATAGTGTTACAAATCTTCAGTGAATACCTTTAGTGTCAGTGTGTGTTAGTATGCAGTGATGTCTCGCTGACAAGCTCCTCCCTCACACAGGTCATATGGACGAGCTCCGAAGATGATTCACTTAGAGGCCAACTTTGTCCAGTTCAAGGAGGAACTACTTCCCAAGGAAGGAAATAAGGCGCTACTCACCTTTCCATTTCTCCACATATACTGGACAGACTGCTGTGTGAGTCCTCTTCCCGCTTATCTGCTGGATGGGCTACCTCGTGGGGCTGCTTTTACTACCTGTATTGCACACATGTTTTAGAGATGTGCATGTGTGTTCAGAGGGTGTTATGAAGAGGGGGGGGAGGGAGGGGCAGCCACTGAGACCTGTGTTATCTAAGGAAAACTGAAGCAGGTAGGATACACCCGATGTCTGATGTCAGGGAATGACTGTATAACACAACCTAAAAGATGCTTATTTGCGCAAAATAAAAGTATGTGAAGATCAATAATAAGACTACGTTATAACAGTCATAATGAACTAAATCCCTTTTAAATCCTGTGTTCTCGACTTCCTAGTATGGTCACATATCTGTAGAAGGGATGTGTGGATTCATACTGGAATATTAATTCTTTTGATCTGAATGTCTTAATGTAGAGAATTGATTCTAACTTTTTTTTTTTTCTTTTTGCCTGTAAATGAAATGTTTACATTAAAGTCAGGTGTCGCATAACAACGTTTTGGTGAACTACGGACCAGATGTATGACAGTAGTCACATACGATTATAATGGAGCTGGAAAAATTCCTGCAGCCTAGCGATGTCGTAGCACTCGTAACGCTGTAGTGCAACACAGTACTAATGTGTTCGTGGTGGTGCTAGTGTAAATTAACCCACTGCGCTGCCAGTTTTATAAAAGTGTAGCACATACTATTATGTACAGTACATAATACTTGATCATCAGACAGGCATGGTACAGGTTTATGTATTTACTATACTGTACTTTTCATCATTATTTAGGCTATTCTGTATAGTCTAGGTATGTAGTCGGCTGTACCGTCTAGGTTCTTGTAAGTACACTGACATTCGCACAACAACGAAATTACCTAATGATGCTTTTCTGAGAATGGATCCCCATTATTAACCAACACATGATGGCAATATATTACATTTATATTTTATTATTATAGGGAACTGGACAATAACTGCTACCAGACAGGGCTGCCCATAAGGAGGGAAGATTGGTACCTCCCCCCCACATTGTATTGGATATAATAAAAAAATCAGTGGTATTACCCATTCCAATTCTGTAGCTATAAACTGCCTATATCCTGGCAAAAGTGCTGTAAGTGTCATGGGTGTACAGCGGTACTTCTGATTTGCTCGTTGCTGCTTTGGTCATACATGCTCTTGGATAATGGCATCTCAAATGATTTAGTATGTTTGATGTGTTTCCAGCAACATATCCTAGTGTTGTGTCACAGCACCGATGGATGGTTTTGGTGTCTTCAGTGAAATTAATTGGGAAACCGAAATACTGATTTAAGTGATGTGGGAGGGTCTTCAAACTCTCACTTCACCAATAACACTGACTAACCAGCTCTAGCCTTAACCAGCTCACAACGACATGGAGAATAATGTTTTCGGTACTTGTGAATTTAGGTTCTGCCCGTCTCAAAGTATGTATTCATTTCATTGTGCATTCCAAACCAAAAATGATGTAACTGAACGGCAGACGATGAATACGTGTACTGTTACTGCCCTACTATAAATACATGCTTCAGAGCAAAGACCATGGTAATCTGTCATTCCTTCACACGGTGAGAGCTTCTGTTCAGAAGCTTGAAGTTCCCCCATACAAAACTGATGTCCTACCATCGAGTCTTAGTGTTTTCCTGCCCGGTGGTTAGGAGCTGACTTCCTGTAGCCGTCCTGGTTTTATTTATTTTTTATTTTTTGAACTATTTAGCAAAAAGTGCATTGTAATAGATTTTCTGAAGTCTGAAAAGAGGCTGTCTGAACTAGCTACATGCTGTATGTGTGGGGTTAGCTCACAACTGGGCAGGTTGCTGGCAGTAATCTGAACCGAGCTGTCCCTGTGTCGATTTGCAGGACACAGAGGGGTACAAGGCTTCCGTGAAGGAGGACATTGTGCGGTGGCAGAGCCTGCTGCGTCTCCACAGCACACTCGACTGGCTCATCGTGGTGGTGGAGAGCGACGCCAAGAAGAAGAACAAGACCAACATCCTGCCCCGTACCTCCATAGTGGACAAGATCCGCAACGACTTCTGCAACAAGCAGAGCGACAGGTGGGCAGTGCGGGCAGTGCAGGCAGTGCAAGTGGGGGACCTTTGACGTCTGCAGGACTGAGCCAGGGAGGCTGATGGGAAGTGAGCGTGCTTGTCTGTGTTTGACTACGTAACTCTCTTCTGCTGGTTCTACATTCATCTTCGTGAGGTCCATACAGGGTCTCTGTGTGTCTGTCCGTCTCTCCTCTCTGGCTCTCCTCTCCTGCCAGGTTGGCCCAGAGCCCCTGTGTCCTGTCTCCTCTCTGTATCTTCCACTGTTGATGCTGAATGTGTAACACCCTCTGAGAATTGTTCCAGTCGGGAACGCAAGCAGATGCACGTGGAAGGATGCAATGGGGGTTTTGTTTAGAGAATGGGTATACAAAATGGAGATGGGGACACTAAATGGGGAACACACAGGAAGTCAAAGTGGGTGTGGTGAAGGGCAGCAGATCTGCGGTAAGGTCTGAGTGCAATATAGTGGGTGGGTGAGAACAGAATTGTTGTTTTGTTGGCTACAGATGGGCCCTCCCTTGTCTGACTGGTGTTCTCTCTTCCCAGATGTGTGGTTCTTTCGGACCCCTTGAAGGACTCTTCCCGCTCTCAGGAGTCTTGGAGCTCCTTCCTGACAAAGTTGCGCACATTGCTGCTCATGTCCTTCACACGCAACCTGGGCAGGTTCGAGGACGACATGCGCACGCTGCGGGAGAAGAGGACCGAGCCAGGATGGAGCTTCTGTGACTACTTCATGGTGCAGGTGTGGCAGCAGTGTCTGTACTTGCTTGTGCATGTATAGCATGAAGCCAGCTCCTCTCACCCCGCCCCCCCACACACACAGGAGGAGTTGGCCTTTGTCTTCGAGATGTTGCAGCAGTTTGAGGATGCGCTGGTCCAGTACGATGAGCTGGATGCTCTCTTCACACAGTACGTCCTGAACTTCGGGGCCGGAGGTGAGCAGCATTTGTTCCTGATTACCGAGAGGAGAGTTTCTGTTCTGATGCTCCAGCCCTCTGGCACACTGTTAAAACCAAAGGGTGTGATAGCATACTCCTGTTTTCAAAATGCATGTGCAAATCTGTCACTTCACAACTGGAGCAAGTCTGGCCTCCTCATCTGGCTTTTATTCCTTTATTGTATTTCCCACAGTTCCTATTGGTGTGACATTTAAGACATGAAGGCCGTGGATGTGGGGGTGGGCTGAGTTTGGTTGGTGATTAGGGGGACTGCTCGTGTAATTTGGGGATCTCGGGTGGGGGTAACTCTGGATGTGTGGACATAGTATCAGATCTAGTATCAGTCCAGTTTATCTTTCCATGGGGGGCAGCGTGTGACTCAGTGGGCTAAGCCTGTGTGCTTGTAATCACCCAGCCTCAGCATGTCTGCGGGTCCTTGAGCACGGCCCTCAAGCCCCAGCTCCCTGGGTGCTGCCATGGGTGGCTGCCCTTCACGGACAGCTTGCTTACAAAAGAGCAAGTTGAGGGAGGCGTAAAGACAATTTCCACATGGGGATTAATAAAGTAATGATGATGATGATTATTGAATTTTATTATTATTCTTATTCTTCTTCTTATTATTATAGACACTGAGGTGTGTGCCAAATGTAAGGCCTCACATACTTCACTGTGGTGTGGGAGCAAGGTTACATGAGGGAAAAACACACACACACACACACACACACACACACACACACTGAGGCCCGGCAGCGCACAGCCAGCTCACACATGCTGTATCCACGGTTTGTTCATCTCCCTTTTCCTCTCATGTTGATTCACACAGATGGAGCCAATTGGCTGGGCTCATTTTGCCAGCCCCTACGCAGCTGGAACGGGCTGCTGCTGCGCAGGCCCATCGACATGGAGAAGCGTGAGCAGATCCAGCACAGCCAGGCCAGTCTGCTGGACCTGCGCAGCTACCTGTTCTCGCGGCAGTGCACCCTGCTGGTGTTCCTGTTGCGGCCTTGGGAAGTGACACGTCGTGCCCTAGAGCTGCTGCACAACTGCGTGCAGGAGCTGCGGCTGCTGGAGGTATGAGCCCCCCCCCACTGCCCAACATTGATCTCCATCTGTATGATTCTAACATAGATGAGTCCCAAATTCACATCAGACAGACCAATAAATAAACAGATACAGTTTGTTTAAATTCGGTATTGGGAGAGAGTGACATTAAAGTCTGCTTTCCAAATGCATGAACAGCGTTGCGTAAGACGCATCCTCGCGCAGTGGCTGTGTATATTCTGGCTGCTGGACTCCCTGTCTCCCTGTCCCTGGACATTTGCTGTCTTATCTGTACTGGCCGGACATTGGGCAGCTGTCACAGCAGGGGCAGTATCTCCTCTGGCTCCTGAGTGGAATTTCTGGATTTTAGTGAAGTTTCCCTGGGAGGATTTTGCCTGCTGCATCTTTGCTTTGCCTATTTCCATCTCATGGTGACCATCGAGCTTCTCTGAGCTGCCCGGTCTGCCTGTGTCATTTATTGTCTGTGATTATTGACTGCCTGTATCTCACTGTCTGGCTGTATCTGACTGGGATCTCCATCTGTCATTGTCTATTTATTTCTCAATCTCTAGTATCAGTCCAGCTTATCTATCCATCTTCTATAACAGTTTAGTCGTTTCATGGTTGTGGTGAGCTTGGAAATTGTCAGCACTGCCACACATTAAAGGACATTTATGGCACTTTTCCACTGGCATACAGGAACCAGGCCGTGTCCGACACGTTCGTTGGACACTAGTTACAGTGCGGTTCCAGCTCGCTGAAGGATTGAATCAGTAATGGCTTTTGGAGAGCAACATTGATGTAAAAACTTTATTGTGCATTTGGTCTATATCCTGATTACTATATGCTAATTTCCTCTAGTATGTCTGTAAGAATCGCTGTGTTATGTTGGCCTCAAATGCTAGTGGAAATAGCATTAGCTTGTGTAAATTTGAATTATGAATCCATTCCATTCAGCTTTTTTTTTTTTTTTTTTTTTTTTTAGGTAGTAGTTGGAAATTTTCAAGTTCTGATTTATCAGAAATGATGTGCAAATACTAATAATAATGGATAATACGTAGAATATGTCCTTTTTTATCTTCAGATAATCCATGCATAGAACACACTGGTGTCTCCCTGCATTTCAACCAATCAGATGGTGGTGACGCACCCAGGTCGGTTTGGTCACTCTTTCAGCTCTGCTAGTAAGCAGGTCCATGTCAGTTTGGTTACGGCTTGGGTACGGCTCATGTGGTTTACAATGGAAAACTGTCTCTTTGCAGTACAGCTCGGTTCTTGGTGGCAGTGGAAAAGTGCCATTAGATATGATAATGCTCCTAAATGCATGTTTTTAAGACTGAAGTACCCAGAGCAGGGGTCTCCAACTCCGGTCCTGGAGAGCTACTGTCCAGAAGGTTTTCTATCCTACCTGGCTTCAGATGAGCCACACCATTTCTCAGGTAAATGCCAGGAACAGGTGTGGCTCATCAGAAGCCAGGTAGGATAGAAAACCTACTGGATAATAGCTCTCCAGGACCGGAGTTGGAGACCCCTGACCCAGAGGAATCTTGTTCATACTGACAGGGAACCTGAAGGCTGATAGAGCTGGGGGAGGCTGCAGTGCTGGCTTCTGGTCTGTGCTCTGGATAGGGTTTTTTTTCTATGATCTGTGGTTTAGTTTGATTTGGGTTTGCTGCTCTACTCTTCTGAGACAGGTTAGCACTGTTTAATCCCAGCTAACTATGTGAGGGTCATGATCTGGACAAGGAGCCTCTTCTGGACTAAGATGCTGGGTTTACGGAATAAGTTTGGCAGTGAGTCTTGGGCTTTTTTAATGCTGATTTTATTTTCTGAGTTTTACTTACCATACAGTTTTCTCCTTGACCCATTTGTAACTATTTGTAGTGCTGTCCATAGTGTTATATAGAATTAGATTATTTTTTTTTGTTTTCATAAAAACTGAAACTTTTCTCCACTAAAATCAGTCTCCTTAGCCCCCCCCCCATTTAAACATGCTCTTCTGTAGTTTTTCTCCTGTCCTTATATTTCCCCATTATTTCTGTCATCTCTTATTCTTCAATGCATATCTTCTACCCCCACTCTTCCTTACCCTGTCTTCCTTCCTATTACCGCTCATCATTACTCCACCAGTGTGTCCTGTACACCCTGAGCCTGTTGGCTGCTTTAGCTGATTTTTCTGTGTTAAATAACACAGGAAGATAATCATGGAATTCAGCCTTGACGGCCATAACCCTTGTGGTGCCGGACTTTTCCCCAATCTGGTACTGGTTCCACAGCCCCAGGCAGTGAAACAACTTGCCAGCTTCTTAGCGGAATAAGGTTACGTCATTTTTTTATTCTGAGAAAAATGAAAGATCGATCTGGTGGCCAGATTTAATAATAAAGTATAAATATGTTGCAGGTTGAATAAATAAAATATTGTGGCTTTCGAGTAGCGAAGAGATCACGAGGCAGACTGCAATGCTTAGAAGCTTAAAGGGACAGTGGTAAAACAGCAACTAAGAATAGTGAATAAACTCACACATAGAGATGGGGACACTTTAAGGAGACAAAAGTGAATACAGACAATAGACAGGGTACAATGAGTCAAACTTCGGAATTGTTTTCTTTTTTCGGTTCAGCAAAATAAATCCAAAAAACGAAATGCAGATTTAACTTTTACTTTACAATTTCTGTTCCGTTTTGTTTTTAAACTGGTGGACACGCAGGCTGGTTCTCAAAAGGCACCAAGCGAGAACCAGCCCAGCACCGGCACCAACACCAGGTCCGTGAAACAAGGTAATAGTTTGGTCTTAGAGCTCTATTGGGGGGGGGGGGGGGGGGGGGGGGGGGGGGGGGGGGGGGGGGGGGGGGGGGGGGGGGGGGGGGGGGGGGGG
>JAODKC010000038.1:2003868-2025946 GCA_026777985.1 Mormyrops attenuatus
CGCCCGCTACTAAAGGGTGTGTTAGAGGCCCCTCCAGACTACTGACAAGGTATGTTACATGCCCCCGCACGTGTTACTGAAAAGGTGTTTTACAGTTGAAATGTTTCTCAGCTGCTAACAGAGATTTACAAATGAGGTGACTTGATAGTTAAGGTCCTCGACTTCTTTCCATGGGGTGCATTTTTGGCACTGAGCCTTTCCAGTGTATCAGCAGGTCACTCTGAGTGTTGCTCATTGTAGTGGTGCATTACAGAACCGAGGCTCCCCTGATTTCCCCATGACTGTCCCTGCTTCCCTCTGGCCCACAGTTAAAGAGCTTGGGCTACCTTTGTGGATTGGTGGCAAAAAATGGACCCAATTCAGAGGACCTGAACAAAACCGTGGACCTGTTGGGTGGGCTGGGGGCCGAGAGACCCGAAACAGGTGAGCAGTTTCGTCATGGCAGTTTTGCATCCTTGTGGCCTGGGATTTTGGGGGAGCAGAGATGGGGCAGAAAGGTTAAAAGTTAATGGGTCTGATTTCTGTTCTCTTGTAGCCAGCAGCCTACAGAGCCCTTACAAAAAACTCAAGGAAGCCTTATCATCTGTGGAGGCCTTCGAGAAACACTACCTGGTGGGTATTAACTGGGCCGCCTCGGTACTTCTGCAGTGAAGTCTTTGCACTTAGGTGTGTGGCTTTAAACCAGGCTGCTCACAGTAGTGGGAAACCCTCTGGACCTTAAACCCGGAGCAGGTCACCCATCTTTCAGTCTGAAATGAATGTCAGGCCTGTGCTGGTTGCTTACTGGATAATGCTCTGTGCCTGAACGTCGACACTGCATCTCAGGATACCTCAGGATACTGCATCTTAAGTGTACCTGACACTTAAGCCCTGTGCTGTCCCCTCCCCCCACCACAATGCCCCCCCCCCCAGGAGCTCTCTCATACAGCCATGGACATGTACAGAGCCATCGGCAGGACGCGCTCAGCCCGCCTGATGGGGAAGAGCCTGGCCGAGTTCTACATGTAAGAGGCTCTGCAGTGAGACACTGTGTGTGTGTGTGTGTATGGGTTTGCATAGGTCACATTTGAGGACCTGCAGAAAAAGGCATTGGAAATATTTTTTTTTATCACTTCTGAGGTTTGTAGGCCAATACAAATGAAAATCAATAGTTTTTTCAAACACTGAAAAATGCAGTTTATGTATTACAAAGGTATACCAAACGGTAGTCTTCCATTTGGTGGAGCAGACAGTTAATGGGTTAAAGTGTAGTAAAACCTGAAATTTCCCTACTTTTGGGGACATCTTTTGAGGTCCCCATTTGGATAACCTCAGTTTTATAAAGTTTTTTAAAACCTCAGTTTTTTAAGTTAGTTCAGTCGTTATACAGCAAATATGGGAGATGCTGTCATTGGGGGTCCTGAGTTTGCTGGTGTCTTAAGGCTCTTGTCATTTAGGAGGTGAGATGCTTTGTCACCCAGTGACTAAAATAAGTCGATGGCTCGGACTCTCCTCTGTTGTGCTTGCAGGAGGAAGGGCGATCCCAAGCGGGCGGAGAGCTTCCTGCAGGACTCTGTGAAGAGCTACCTGAGTGAGGGCTGGGCCCTGCCTGTGGCACACACCCGTAGGCAGATGGCAGAGTGTCAGAAGCTGCTGGGCCAGACTGAGGAGTATCCTGCCTGGGGCAACACCACAGCTATGTCTCTGTTAGTGTAATCACCCCCTCCTCCCACCCCCTGAAACGGTGTGTTACAGCCAACCCCCCCCACCCCCGAGGTGTTGGGTCTGTCTGTCTCTGTCTGTCTGTCTCCGGCTGTGGCTCTGTCCGTCGGCTCCGCTTGGTTTCTTTGACCTCTTGCACAGCTACCTGCAGACCAGCGCCCTGCTGGCCAGCGACACCCACCTGAGCGACAGCGAGAGGAAGCATTTCTGCCAGGAGATCCTCAGCTTCGCCGGCCAGTCAGCCGGTAGGGGTGGCCGTGTGCGTACCCGGGGGAGTGGGGCCTCGTGGGGGCAGGGCAAAGCCATCCGAACACTGTGTCTCTCTCTCTCTCTCTCCCCCCACCCCCCAGGCCACAAGGTAATCCTGAACATGAGCTCGTTTGCACAGTTACGGCAGCTGCACTTCCGGCCGGCAGCAGCTGTGGTGCACGTTGGTGCCTCCCTGCAGCTTGAGCTGCGTCTGCGCAGCCTGATGCCTGTACCGGTTCGCCTGGAGCAGCTGGCCATCACTGTGCACTTCAGTCTGGAGAAGGGTGGGACTTGGGGCCGGGCGGGACCTGGGGGCGGAGCCCCCCGTCGCACAGGGCAGGGCAGCCCGGGCGGTGCGGTACAGTTCTCTGGAGAGAGCCTCCCTGGCTCCCACCCCCGAACACCACCTCCCACCCTCGAGCTGTATGAGATGCAGGACCGCAGCCCTTCGGACGGGGCGCTCAACTCCGCTGGCGTCATCTGCAAGAACGTGCACCTGCTGCTGCGTTGCCAGGACAGCGCCGTATCCTTGGACACACCCAGTGTGAACACCATCGCCATGGAAGACGGGGCCCAGCTACTGAAGACGCATGACGTGTCACTGTTGCCTGGCAACAACGACATCCTCTTCACGGCTCCCGTAAGCCTGCTGCCTTGTTACTGTATAGCGGTCATTAGTACAGCATAGTCTCGCTTATCCGACATAAACGGGCCGGCAGAATGTCGGATAAGCGAAAATGTCGGATAATGGGAGGTGTTAGGACAAAGCCTATTAAATGTCAAACTATGTTATTTTACACATCACGAACCTAATACTCATGTTTTACAACAAAACAACAGAAACTCTACAGTCGGGGTAACTAATTAGCTGAGTCGGGAGCAACAAAAAATAGACGACGCTCACGCTTGCAGCTGGCAGTTCTTGTTGCCCATTGATGCATTTTTTTTTTTTTTTGAGGTGGGACGTCGGATAATACGGAAAGTCGAATAAGCGAGACTGTACTGTATTATGTTATTTAATATTGTAATCCGTTTTCAAATTCGTTGGCTCGAAACAGTCACAGTGGCGTTTCCTATTACATGACAGTTTAGGGTGGTGTTTCCCAAAAGCATAGTTAACATTAGTAACTTACATAGCTGGAATCATGCAGCTGAATGGATTGCCAGTAGAAGCTCTTGGGAAATGCACCTCTGGTCTTCAGAGACCCCCAGACAGTCCACATTTTTGCTTCCTGCCAGACAGTATACATTTTAGGGAGTTGTGAGGGAGTGAAAACATGGACTGTCTGAGGGTCCCTGAGGACCGGGTTGGGAAACTATGCTTTAGGATAACAGCAGTGCAAATGGGTGAAGTATATAAGAGCCAGAAGACAGAAGTAAAACTCTACAGTTTTCATAGGTGACCATATAGTCACTGACTGAGCAGGCCAGAGGAGTGAGTGTTGCTGAATCTTGCTGAATTCTTTTATTGCTGCTATTGGTAAAATGCTCTCAATGTAGTCTTAAACACTGCCCCCCCCCCACAGAGTCAGGAGCCAGGTACCTATACTCTGAGGCAGCTCTGTGCCACGGTGGGTCGGGTCCAGTTTGTGCTGCCCCACATCTACCCCATAGTGCAGTATGAGGTGTATTCCCAAGAGCCGCAGCTCACCGTGGAGCCCCTAGCAGGTCTGTCTCTCTCTTTGTGTCTCCGTTCCTCTTCCAGGAGGTCCTGCTAAGACAGATTCACCCGGTGTACTCTCGCCGGCTCGTGGCACTATGCTGGATTCAGCCCTCTGTGTGTCTCTGTGTCTTAGACAACCTTGTGGCCGGCCTGCCCCAGACGGTGAAGTTCACCGTCATCACAGGTCACTACAGCATCAAGCGGGGCGACGCACTGCAGCTCAGCAACTTGGACAGCATGCCCATCCTGCCGGCGCCACGCTGCACCGCCCGCGTGCTCTCCAGTGCTGCCGGTCAGTGCCGTCCAGCTCGCGGGGTACATCCGCTCCTCTCTGCCGCTTTCCACAACCTGCATGACCTGCCCCGTCTGCCCTTCCCCTCCACAGAGCTTGTAACGGAGACGGTCCTCTCCATCCAGTCCTCGGAGAAGGTAACCAGCATCTCGCTGCCTCTGGCACCACCCTACCACACTGTGGAGTTCCAGCTGGTGGTGCTGTGCCACGTTCCAGCCGGCCCGGTGCGGCCCGACCCTGAGCGGCTCACCAATGGGGAGCCATGGCATCGGCCCCGCAGCCGCCTGCGCACCCACAGCGGCATGATCGCCTTAGACCAGAAGGTGCTGAACCTGATGCCCCTTTTCCATCTGTCTCTGGGCTGGCTAAATATATGCATACCCACTTATAAAATAGCCAGATGTTTGGAATGAATTTAGCAACCAAAGCTGAGTGAAACTCTCCTGATTGGTTGGCCTGGCTGTCTCTTATGACATTCTAATGCCTTCACTGGTTGGGCTCCATGAGGAGAAGCTGCCTGATTGGTGGTGTGCATGTCTTAACTGGATGACACTCCTGCTGCCCACAGATCTCCATAGACTGTCCATGGTCTATTTACTCCACACTGGTGGCGTTAACTTTTTACATCCCCTTCAAAGCCAAGCACACGCTGCTGTCTGCAGGAAAGAGGTAAAGCCTCAAGTAATTACTATTGTAAAAATGTAAAATATTTTTGTGCCTTTGAGCCACCAGCCTCCCACCTGCTGATCTGACCCTCGATTCGAACCCACAGGAAGTACGTGCAGGTGTGCCTGCAGAATGTCTCAGATATGAACTTCCAGCTGGCGGAGCAGAGCCTAATGCTGCAGCAGCGGCTGCCCACGCTCAGGCTGCGCTCCCTCAACGGCCAAACGAAGCAGGTGAGCGCAGGCCTGCTTGACGCGCCTCGGTGCACCTTCCTCTGGGCCGACACACCAGCTAGCACACAAGAATCATTACTCCAGCTGGCCAGATGCTAGCACTGTTCTGTTTGCTGGTCTTCTCCTGTCCTCTTCTGGGTTTCCTGTTATAATGCTCTTGTCCAGTAGGTGCACAACATAGCCAGTTCTATATCCAGTTAGGGGGGCTTCAGCCTCTCTGGAAAATTATTTGTTTTCTTGAATAGAATAATTACTTTTGCCTATATTTAAAATGGTAAAATTGTTAATTAAAATGATTAAAATGAATAACACTCGGGTTTCTATTAATGTATATAGCTACTAAGTAGGTAAACGGTATACCCCACCCCCCCCCCGCATCTCGGGATTCCCATATTTCCTCTGATTGAAAGTGGCTGAGCCCTCCTAATGGCCCAGTCTTACGATTGGTACAGAACCAGCAGCCAGCCCCCCTGGTGCTGATGCTGTGGACAAAGGCACAGGACAGGGTGTCTGCGGGGTATTAAAACGTCTTAAAATGTCTTCCGTCATTTCAACCAGTTATGGCCTTGACAAGTCTTATAAAGACTTAAAATTAAAATTACTAGGTCTTAATGTTTTGCGGGTCATAAATATTCACAGTAGTCCCCCTTTATAAGTGGCTTAAAAAACAGTACTTATGATGAAGGGTGAGTTCAGTACATCAGGTATTTCTAGAGCGAGAGTGTATGCACCCATTCACATTCACCTAACTTTCATTAGTGTATTAGTGTAAATGTTCTAATGTTGTTAATCTCTTAGAAAACAGAAAAAGTGTATATTGGGTTCGGCTCTCTCTGTGGTTTCAGGCAACCACTGGGGGTCTTGGAACATATTTCCTGTGGATAAGCAGGCACACTGTATTTTAGTCTGATGTTAAAAAATTCTTTCATTTAAGTTTAAATGTGACTGACTCTTAAGGAGTTATACTACCAAGTCAATCGCAGACTATTGATGTCCACAGGCAGAGATGCACACCAGCCATTTTTGCGTTTCGAGCTGTTTCGCTATGTATGCTAAAACATGTTAATATCTATGAAAAGAGGTGATCGTTATCTGTAACGAGGTATTGGTTCATCATCTTGAGTTGATAGTGACCCTTGGACACCCCTTGGTTTTCCAGATTACAGGCAAATTTTTATGTTCACACGTGCACTTCATGTTCAATAGCTGTTGTTTGCTTACAGTTGCTGGTGGTGAATGGAGCAAATGTTATTTACAAGCACCTGAAGGGAAAACACTGCCAGAGTAGACAAAACCATTAGAAGTGCTGTCCATTCATGTTTATTAAATTACCTTTAGTACGGAGAGCTTTTCATTATCTTTTGTCCTTGTAGCTGCTAAATACACTCATTATTAAAGCCACAAAGTTTTCTGCCTGCTGCATTAGAATTTCCATTGAATAAGTGTTTGTGAAAATGTTTAGGCTAAAATCTGGGCTTATTCTGCATTGATCGACGGCGCCTATGTCTGTGTTCATGCACATTGGACTTGTTTGGACCAGTGTCGTTAATGTAGACTAAAACGAAAATGCATACTGAATAAAAGAAAATAATTTGTGAACTCAAATAAAATTGAAAATCATATTTCTTAAAAAAAAAAACAGTGTCGGACTTTAATCTGCAAAAAGTACCGCCACACCACCACCATCTTTTTACCTTGTTTAACCACAGTATCTCCTGTTTTTAATAGATGATGTAGCTGTGACTTCAGTGCTTATTGCGTGTGTTGCATGTGCCGTACTCCGCCAGCCAAATTCTTTGAGCATGAGGATATGCCAAATTTACATGGGTTACTAACTTTTTGGCATCACAATACGCGTCTTATTAATATATTTAGCCGTACTGTTAACCTGCTTATCAAATTGTGGGTGAAAATAATTGCATACTTTATCTAAAGCCCTGCAATGGCATACAGTTTGTTGTGGGCAAAATAAAATTTAATTAATGAAACAGTCTGGAGGAAAATTAGTCATTGAGATTAATCAAGCAATTGATAAAACGGTCAATAGATTAATGGCAGCTCTAGAATGAACAGTGGGTGAAGTCACTGTAGTGTAAATGTATGGGAATTAATTTTAGTAAAGCATATTTCCACTTACAGTTTGGTCTTAAATTTGGCTTGAAGTGGCATTTAAAAAGTCCTATAAAGTCTTAGATTTAACATTAGGATCAGGGTTTAACATCAGGATCAGATACCCTGCAGGAGTGATGCCTATTCTGTGTGTGTGTGTGTGTGTGTGACGCTGAGCCCCTCCCCATCTGCAGCGTGTGTACAGCAAGCAGTCCGTCTTCTACCTGTGGGACATGACGTGGAGCACAGAGCCGCCGCCCGGCCTCCAGTGCCTGTTCTCCATCAGCTTCTGCCCAGCAGACTCCCAAAGCTTGCACTTCACTCCGTATCACTATGAGTTCCAGCTGGACAGCTTGTCTGTGAGTCCCACCCTCAAATGAATAGTCACATCTTCAGATCACTTCAGATGAGACATTCTTCATACTTTTACCTGCCGTAGCCTGTTTTGTCAGTTTTCTGCCTTATCCTGGTAATAAGGGCATGTATGCTTTAACTAATTAACAACAAAGAATCATTTGTTAAATTTGTACTCTACCTTTTCTTACAAAACAACATAGCAGTATTCAGAAAGTTAGAATATAATAAGCCTTTGGTGGCGTGTGCTGTATACGGAAATGCTAGAACTCAAAGAACCCGTTGTTTAATGTTAGTACTTGCATTATGTGCGTTATGGCTGTTGTGGCTGAGTAGAGAGTGTTCGATTTACATGGGGTCAGATACCTGCCTATCAGATTTCCCTTGATCCTGTGACTTGCCTGTACTCCTGTCCCTTGCTCACAGACTCTGTATAGTGTGTCGGCGGATATTCAGCCAGCCTCTGGAGAGTCTCATTGCAGGACCGGCTCCCTCTGTGGGCTGGAAGTGTCCATCACGCGACTGTCAGAGCTCTCTGAAGCCGAGAAGCAGGATGAGGGATCTGTAGAATGTGGTGGTGTGGCCACCACCAAGCTCATGTATGAAGGTAATGGCAACAGCTTTGAGCAGCATTTTGCGCTCGTTTGTGTTTGTGTGTGTGATAATTTTAATTGTGTGTTAACCGTGCATCCCTCTGTGGACACTTCCCCAGTGGTGGATAATAGCAGTAACTGGGCTGTCTGCGGGAAGAGCTCTGGCATCGTCTCTATGCCCATAGCAGCCCGGGCCACACACAAAGTGCGCATGGAGGTGATGCCCCTGTTTGCGGGCAATCTGCCCTTTCCCAGCATCAAGGTGTCCAAGTATTTGCCTCATCACGCCTTGCCCGCTATCCAGCCCGATACAGGTATGACTTTCACCTAAAAAATTAGTTATTAAATATGTAACAAAATCAGCAATGTGCCATTAAACCCCCAAGGCCATTAATACAGTATATGGACTCTATAACCGTTAAGCTTGACTGTAGAACTGTTGGCTAATCCAGTGTATTTCAACCTTTTTTGAGCCACGGCACTTTTTTTTTTTTTTTTTTTTTTTTTTAACACTGAAAAAATTCCAGGGCACACCACCAACCAAAAATGTTACAAAATGCCACTCTGTAGCCTAGTAATGAGAAAATTGTCTCTCAGTTTATTTATACTCAGTCAGTGTGAAACCTGAAAATGGGAGGAATGTTGAAATAGACTTTGTTTGTTTAGACTACATCACTATTACAGCACAGACACTCGACAATGGCAATGATATGCAAATAATAATTACGTTTTTTAGACCAATTAAGTGAAATTGGATAATTTCCCACGGTACACCTTACAATCTCTCACGGCAGACTAGTGTGCCGCGGCACAGTGGTTGAAAATGGGCTAAATAACAGCGTGAAAGCAACCCAGTAGGGGGCCACAGCACTGGCACCGTTCAGGCTTCCCGTGGCAGATCCCTCGACCTGCACTGTACTTAGCCATTCTCCTTTTCCTCTTCCTCCCTCCCCTGCCTACCCCATCCATGCCCACAGATGGATGTCTTGAGAATGACAATATCTCCCTGCTGGACAAAGGTCTGACGGACGACCAGGCAGACACCAGTAGCATCCGCAGCCGTGGCAGCGTGGTCTCCCTGGGCAGCGGGGAGCAGCAGCGTGGCCTTCCCATGCCTCGCCTGGAGCCCTTCGGCCCTGGGCAGGTCTTCAATTGTAGCCAGGGCTGCCAGGTGCTCGTGCTGCCCAGCAAGGACGACCACGTGCTGGAGGTCAATGTTACATGATGCTCCCCATGTCACCTGCCCATCCACCTACCCGCTTGGCCCTCTGGGATGGCTGCTTTGGCTTTGGGTGGGTGGACCTCTTCTCCGGACTCGCAGGACGGGCTCCGGATGTTTGCCCAGCCATGGTGCAATGCAGACATCAATGAAGCCTGAAGTACCATCTGCTATTTTTTCTTTTTGTCGTCTTTTTGTTCTTCCCCTCCTTTTCGTCATTGCTTTTCCCACTGTGGAAGCTCAGTGCTCGGAGCCCATTGGTTCCCTCTTCTCTTCTGTCCAAGGTGACAGTCGGAATGTCCTGCCCTGCCTTCTGCCGGTCCTCAGTGATTCCCTTTCCTCCGGATGTGCAGATGTGTCTCACGGGGCACTGTGACTGTGCCAGGCGGCTGCCCCTGTGATCACTGACCTTTGTAAGCAGCAAGGAGGCCATTGTAGTACGGCTAAGCTCCCTCTTTGTGTCATGCTTGTGCACAAGGAATGAGTGTGACCTTGCGTCGGTGCTGCACATGCACGTCGGTTACAGCGGATCGTGGCCAGACTGGCAGCACTGCAGAGATTGCTCAGCTCTCATGGTAACAATGGGAAGCCTTACCTGTAATCAGTCCCCCCCCCCCCATCAGTCTTCATGACCCCCCCAGCCCACCCCTGCTGCTGTACATACTTTTTATACATATATAAATAAATATATATAAATAGATATTATTTAAAGTTGAATAAATTGCTGTACTGTGGAACTGTAGGTTGCAAGGTTGCACCAAAGGACAGCTATGAGGACGTGAGAGAAGGGTGATGGTAAATGAAGTGCATTGGAGGGATTCTGGGGGGTGTAATGTCACTTTGTGGAGATGTTCTCTTTCCCAGCGTTTTTATTTGACTGGTTTCTTTGCATTTTCGTTGTGTATGGGTGCATTCTTTGCCTTATTGCTCATCATATCTGTAGTAAAAGGGTGTTTTTTTTTCTCCATTTTTAATCCATTTTGCCCAATATTGACTGTGACAATGATGCGTCTGTGAAGCGTGTGACTTCAGTTCTGTCGTTCTGAAATACACTGTGCCGTAGCGCTCTGATGTCATCACCCTCGTAATCCTGTTGCTGCTGTCATCTTTGTCGGCTATTATGGACCCTGTGCACATGTGACATACTGGAAAAGCTGAGGGCCCAATGTGCCCATCCGTCTCATTGATGTAATATGTTCCTGTATTCTGTGTCTATGTGATCACCAGATGGTACTACCTTTGTTTGATTCTAAGGATGATGTCGCCCAGCTGTTGCGTGTGAGTGTGTGGGCGTGTGCATGCTTTGGCATCATGCTGTGGGGAGTTCTGGGAAAATCCATGATGACAAACTGGATGTTACTAAAGACCATAGAGTCCAAATAGTTTTTCCTCCCTCCAGTTCTCCATACATGTAAACAGACAAAAAATCACCAGCGTTCTTTCAAATTTCTGTTGCAGGAGCTTCACTAAACTGTCCGTGCTTCTCTTTGTGCAGATGGATCTTGTGGTGATTGTCAAGCTCTAGTATTTATGTACAATTGATCTGAAACTGGACGCTGTAAAGAAAAACAGAAGAGCTATGAAAACAAGTGCTCTCACTTATGCTGTCAGTCTCAATTATGCTATACATCCACATTTTCTTTGTTTTTATTTTTTAGAATTTTTTGTAAATACTTTAACTGGATATCAAGTTTAATGGGAGGGGCTGGGGGGGGGGAGGTTCATACCTGAGTAATAAAAGTCGGCTGGTATTTTCATGTCTACTGTGGGGAAAGCAAAGAGAAGAGGACAAGAAAAACAAACCATATTTTCACATTGTTTTTGTAAATTTAGTCCATTAGATTACAGAACCTGAGATTGTATTCAGATTGTTTAATTATTTAAATTTAAAAAAATGTAAGCATTATACAGTTTAAAATATACCTATGTTTTAAAAATTCAGTGTTTGTGTCATTTGTTATTATAAAGTTGGAGGGAGGGGATTACAGGGGGATTGTCTGGGATTTTCCTAATCCAAGGGTGTACCTCCGTCCCTCGGGGAGTAATGAGTGCCCTCTTGTTTTCTGTAACTGGGCCGGTACTTCAGATAAACTAATGATTAGGGCAGTAGATCCGTGCCCGGTCCGAGGGTAGTCAAGCAGGAAGCTCTTCCTTCCGCTAGGGGGCCAACCAGTTTTTCATCACAGTATCAGTAGTCCGTAACCCGGACGCACACGGTATCCAGCATGTTCTCCTACCCACATGTGTAGTTACGTTTTCTGATACGGAGCGTAATGTAAACTAAAACTGCCGATTTTTAATGGATTATGTTTAAACAGAACAAATCTAACTAGAGTCCATTATGAAATTTGCATACAAAGTAAGTTCCTGGTATCCTATCGGCTTTGCTAAATATTTTATTAACCATGTGTGTTATAGTCGGGAATGTGTTTTTACTTTGTTATAGTTAATGTACCTTAAAATGATTTGTGGTATTTCGCTTCACCGGGACTTGTGTAACCCATTCTTGGTTTTCCAGTTTTCCAATTTGCTTGGCGCCGTTTATCGCCGCGGAAACCTGAATTTCTCCAAGGATGGAAACACCGTGATAAGCCCCGTAGGCAATCGCGTTTCTATTTTCGACCTAAAAAAGTGAGTTTACATCAAAATGTTCATGTTTTCACATTATTATTTTATTATACATAATGAATGGATTCCGTCCAATCGTGAACGTTTTCGGTGATGCTGTATAAAAGTGTTAGTGCTTTGATCTTCAAAAAAGATCCCAGCTGCACCATGCACCATCCTGATCGCTCTGTTTGTCCGATTGTAACCAACCAGTAACAAATCCGAGACGCTGCCGCTTTCCACCTCCAAGAACATAACCTGCGTGGGTCTCTCCTCGGATGGAAATCTAGCCGTTCTGGTAGATGAAGGTACGGCTAAAGCGCCAGTTCCCCCGATGTTTGTTGAGGAACTCCTGATTATGTGTGGAAGAGTTTAGTGTCAAACTTTCAGCATGGTCACAGTGAAGAAGTGTCGTTCCTGTTGGTGCAAAAAAGCTAATAAATCCAATAGAAATACGACGGGCGTTAGTTGTATATCACCGAGCCGCTCTGTGACGCCTGTGGCCGGTACGCAGCTGCTTGCCGCCTGCATCTGACGCAGCTGCGACGGACGTATTTTTCAGACGGAGCCGCCCTGCTCATAAGCCTGGTAAGCCGAGCAGTGCTGCATCACTTTCATTTCCACAAGCCTGTGCACAGCGTGAGCTTCTCTCCGGACGGCAGGTACGTTTCTTTCCTCTCTTTATTTGCATTAATTTATTTAACAGACGCTTTGTTCAAAGCAAACGTACAAGTGAGGCAGAGGCAAAATGCTTGTAAGACTGCCTAGGAGCCAGCTTAGCTACAAGTGATGCTAGGCTAAGCTTCCAACGAGTGGCCAGGAACAAGTGCAAGACAGCTGTGGGAACCAAGTCTTAAGGTCAAAATATAAGATCAGGGTATCCAGTATTGCTAAGTGATGTAATTTTCAAGAAAGACAGTGAGCTAGTGTGGGTCACTGATGGGATGAGGTTAGCTGAGGTGTTTCAGGAAGGGATGTGTCTTACAAGTTGTGAAGGTCTTGATGGCAATCTTCAGATGTAGTTGGGTAGCTCGTTTTCATCGAGGGACCACACATTAAAAAAAAACAGTGCGAGATTTTTCAGCCGCTGGAAGACTCGCCAGGCAGCAGGCCATAGGCAGCAGGATGGAGCCACGTGCACCCTGATAAATAACCTTTCTTATTTTACTGTGTAGGGTCTTCGTACCTGTGTCCTTATTTAGGTGTTCCCCTGCTCTTCAGTAGGGTCGTTTGATTTGACTGTATTGGTGTGTGTGGAGCTTGCATGTTCTTCTCATGAGTGTCTGTGTCTGCATCATACAATGGACTGGCGTCCCATGCAGGTCGTTCTCCCGCAGTAGTCTTCAGGTTCACCATGATCCTGCACTGGATAGGCAGTAATGGGAGGATGGATGATTGTATGTATTGGGAAGAAATTCTGGAGTATGACGTTTATCCCGCTTGTTTCCATCTGTACAGGAAATTCGTGGTCACAAAAGAAAATGTGGCCCTTATGTACCACGCCCCTGGGAAGACGAGGGAGTTCAATGCCTTTGTGCTGGACAAGAGCTACTACGGCCCCTACGACGAAACCACATGCATTGATTGGACCGATGATTCCAAGTGAGTGGCTTGTTGATGCTTCTGTCACATTGTGGCCGTCACGTCTTTCGTTACTCCACAGGCAGTCAGCAAGATCACTGCAATATACAATACAAGATAAGACAAGTAAATTCCAATGTGTACAGGTACTCCTCACTTAACTACCTACCTGTTTAGCAACCGCCTGAACTTATGACCAGTTCTCCTACGTACCATTTGGGTATTGTACGCTGTACGAGAACTTTGGCCGTGTTGATGTCAGCGCGGTGTCCGTGTCAAGCATCTCATCCCGCATCACCCTTTCTCAGTCTGAGTCTCGTCCCCACAGTCACTCAGTTTTCACTGCACTAGTGTTTGCAGTCTCCAAGACTGCATATTACATCTTTAAATTTGTACTTTGTGTACCCTATAGTACATGTCAGCAAAAAGGGTTATAATAAATAAAATCGATTATCTGTATTTACAGTAATTATCATCCTTTTAGTGTATTTGACAGTATTTGACCATTAACTATATGGTATTGACATAGGACAGTTAGTTTTAGATTTTTTGGAGTGATAGTGTAGTTGGAGCTGCCTATATGGCCCCTCTCTAAACCCATGGAAAGTGCATCTGTAACAGTGACCTCCTGCTTGCCACAGGTGCTTTGTGGTTGGCAGCAAGGACATGACGACCTGGGTGTTCGGAACCAAGCGCTGGGCCAACCTTGTGTACTACTGCCTGGGTGGACACAAGAATGCCATTGTGGGCTGCTTCTTTGAGCAGGACAGCTTGGATGTGAGTGCCCTCCAGGGGGAGCTGTTGCTTTGTTTGTTTTTTTAATCCGCTTGTCAGTTCTGTATAAGTTTCTGAAACTCAATAATGTTTGTATCAGTTAATGTATTTTATAGATAAATGCATTATAATAACCAGCTAGGAATTTTTATTTGTGAGAAAGTGTGATTCTCTAATCACTGTTTAACACAGTGCTGTAGAAGATTGTGCTTATTATTTTTACAGACGTACAAATGTTTCTGTGTCCTTGCAGCTGTACACAGTGAGTCAGGATGGGGCCCTGTGTGTTTGGGAGTGTGACACCGAGCTGGAAGGCTTGCTGCCTGAGAAGCCCAGAGAGGCTCAGCTACAGGAAATGGGTGAGGAGGAGGAGGAGGAGGAGGAGGAGGAAGGGGCAGAAGGACAGCCTCGAGCTGAGGTCATTCGTGGGAAATCTGACGGGAACAGGCAACAGCAAGGCAGCAGGAACGTGCGCTACAAGCGCCTTGGCAAGTAGGTGACTTTCCTGCTTGGATTCTAACTGTTTTATTTCCCCATCAGGGGGCCAGGACTCATGCAAAAGGCTTCCAGAGTGTAGTACTAATTGTAGTTTGCTCTAGCTGATGGCTATAAGAACCTTGTGAGCCGGTAGTACAAAATGATTACATACATCACAATCACAGAAGTGTTAAATGTATTTGGAATAGACCAATTCATTTTTATCCAGGTGCCCTTATAGTCCGTGCAAGGGTAAGTGTTGTATTTTTGTCATCAGTCGTGTCCGCGTGGACTTTGCATGTGCAGCCCACATTTTGGTGTCTTGCGGACATTTTGCATATTAACTGCACATTAGCCTGACCATTATACTACAGTATATGGTGTTTTGAAAATCAGTGCTATTCATGCGTTTAGAAATCTTGGTGATTTAACATTTGCTGGCCGGGGGGGGAGGGGGGTGTCCCAGCTAATCATGTTGTCAGTATTACAAAATGCTGCAGTATGCTGTATTACCTTAATACCATCCAAGCCTAGTATTTTACTGCACTGCTTGTATTTGTGTTTATTGCAATACATCTGCCCTCTCTTGGCTTTGTATGAATGAAAAAGATGAGATACATTCATGCACGGACCATAATTGCATGCGGAAGAGTGTATAAACTAGGCTTGTGGAATACAATTGAACTTTATTTCCTGGGTACTTTGTGTCCTTTAGGTACTTCTTTAACAAGGAGGGTGATTTCAATGACCTGACAGCCGCCGCATTCCACAAGAAGACACACCTACTGGTGACTGGGTTTGCTTCTGGAATCTTCCACCTGCATGAGCTCCCAGAATTCAACCTGATCCACTCACTCAGGTTAGAGCCCCTCTTCTTTCAAAACCAGGGCCCAACTGCTGTCTACCATGGCGTTTGAACTGGTGACCCTTCTGGTTTGCAGACTCTAAGCCACGCATGGGGGATTGTAGCCTAGGTATGGATGCTGCCTTAGGATGAACAGGCGGTGCAGGGTTCCTGTCATATTCCTGTGTGTGTGTTCCAGCATTTCAGACCAGAGGATCTCCTCCATTGCCATCAACTACACAGGAGACTGGATAGGTTTTGGCTGTTCAGGTAAGGCCAAGAATGGGAGGAGCCAGAGACTCAACACACACAATACCAGGTGTCTTGAACGTGCAGTTTCTGGCTTGCTCTGACTCATAGGACACACATGGCAAAGTCACCTGGTCACTGTGGTCTGCAGGCTGAGCGTGCTTGTGTGTGTGTGTCATCTTTGCTAGGCATGGGCCAGCTACTAGTGTGGGAATGGCAGAGTGAGTCCTATGTGTTCAAGCAGCAGGGACATTTCAACAACATGGCAGCCCTGGCCTACTCCCCAGATGGCCAGTATATCGCCACGGGAGGGGATGATGGGAAGGTAAGAAAGTCCCCCCACCCCCGTCTTGAACAAGTAACGATTGTATCTTGTGTGCTGCAATTTTCAATCAGTGGTTGACAGCCATATGTAATTGGTACAGTGTGTGGAGGGTGATGGGTACGGCATGTTACAGGCCGAGGTGGGGAGGGTGATGGGTGCGGCGTGTTTCAGGTGAAGGTGTGGAACACCACCAGTGGCCTCTGCTTTGTCACGTTCCTGGAGCACACGAGTAGCGTCACCAGTGTCACCTTCAGCCCACGCGGGTTCGTCATCGTTAGCGCCTCCCTAGACGGCTCAGTAAGAGCGTTCGACCTGCACAGGTGAGCTTCCTTCCGCACATGCAGCCGCCGATATGGTCGGGGGTGGGGTCGGGTTCTGATGGGCCGTGCCTCCACAGGTACCGTAACTTCCGCACCTTCACATCACCACGGCCAGCCCAGTTCTCCTGCCTGGCTGTGGACTGCAGCGGCGAGCTGGTCAGCGCTGGGGCCCAGGATTCCTTTGACATCTTCATCTGGTCTATGCAGACGGGCCGCTTGCTCGAGGTGGGTCTGCATTCTGAACCAGGATTCCATAGTGTTAACGTTGGTAAACCAGTTTGTTTTTGATCAGGGGTTGAATGAATCAATAGCCAGCTTACTTTCCCTAGAGGTGAGCAAGACCTACTAATGCATGTTTTTGTGCAGTGATTTGACTCATTTGTCTCAAACAAAATGTCCTTGCAATGGAGGCAGTAACATAGTTAAAGTTTTAGTAGTTAAGTTTTTGTGTGAGTTTTCACCTTAAAAAGGTCAGCCAGCTAGCTATGGTAATGCTGCATGTCTTAAGAGTTGAAGAAAAAAAAAACGGGGAAAATTTCTGGGTTTTAATCAACCATTTGGAACAGCAAAGAACATGTTAGATTAACTTAAAATAATATATCCATAAAATAAATTTGAAAAAATTATACTTTACCGCAGTGTTAGTTTTGACAGTGTATTTTGATTTAGTTTTTGTCTTAGCCTTTTGACAAAAATGCCATTTAATTTGCCCAGTTTTTTCCTCCATTGAATACTGATTGTTTCTGTCACTGCATCATACAGTGTAATCAAATTTTTTTTTGTTTTTTTTTTCTTTCTCTCTCTCGTTTTAGTCGACAAATTACAGGATATTTAGTCAATTAAATCTACTTTTTTTTTTGTACATACAGCCAGTGAAATTAACAGATTTAGTCATACTCTAATACATCATTTTCACCTTTCTTTAAAACTTTCACTTTATCTGTGCGCACACACACACATTGGTCTACCTCAGTCTCCTCTGTATTCCTCAAGGGAACATCTGTAAAGCTGTTGTTATGGCATGGCATTAGGTTTTAGGTCTTTAAGGACACAGATTGTTGTTAAGGTTGTGATAAAGAACATTGCACTAGTTCAAAATTGACTGCATATGGATTTTATTTATCATTAAATTAAATATAAATTAAACCAGAATTTAGTCGTAAACAAAATACTTGCATATGACACATCTACATTCAACACCAGTGCATAGAACGTGAATAAAAAGACCCTCAACTGTCCTCTCCCAAAAACAAGTGTCAGACTAGTGAAAACCAGCTGGGTAGTGCTTATTCCTACCCCTAGTTCAATTCAACTTTTGTGGGTTGCATGTGTAATTTATAGTGTTAAGTGTGAAAAGAAAAATTAGTTTTGTAGCATTAGTAACATAACTGAGAGCTCAGCAGGCTGTACATGAGGCGGTGGGTCAGGACACGGTGGATATCGTGATTCCATTTACGAGAACTGTGACACAAGATTGTGAACAGTTGTATTGCTGTTTCGGTCTCGGTTTCAGAACTGTTACACCACTAACAAACATTTATCGTTACAGTAAATGTCACATTGACTGTTTTTTGCTTTTTTTTAAAAATTTTTTTACAGTTGACTCCGTATAACTACATAGGTTTGGACTGTTGTTGCGCAGTTAACCGAAGTGTGTGCTTGTCTACAGTTTAACTACTGTGCAGTAATTGTGAAAATGGACAGTATTGTATAGCATAGCCATAGCACATGTAAAAAAAAAAAAAATACAGCTGTATTACTGTATGGTACAGTGTCAGAAACAGGCAGTATTCAATGGGGGAAAGACTTTCGGAAGCTGGGCAAAATAAATTACAAAAAATGTTCATCATTTCACTGTAACCGTAAAGCTCATTTGTTTTCTTGCCATGACTTGGGTGTAGAGCAGGGGTGGCCAGTCTTATCCAGAAAGGGCCGCTGTGTGTGGGGGTTTTCACTGCAACTGCCTAATTAGATTACTAATTAGAGGACTGATTGGCTGAAGAGTCCTCACACCTGGGTTTGAACAGCTGACCTAAAGGTTACCTCAAAAACCAGCACACACACCAGCCCTTTGCGGATAAGATTGGCCAACCCCTGGTGTAGAGTATAAAGTGCTGAGCAAATGTCAGACAAATGCAGGTCTATAACATTGCAACAAGCCTCTTGAATTGAAGGCAGATGTGATAGCTGGTATAGAAGTGGTGTAATGGTCCACAAAATTCACAGCTCAGTAAAAACTGTAGTTTTGGTTTGTGGTTTGGTGAAATTGTTCATTATTAAAACTGCAAACAAAATTAGGAACCATACATAAGGCAGTGTGTCTGTCTGAATAACAATACCCAGAGATGCTTATTTGCATGCTAAAAATAATGGTGTAAAATAAATAATTCACATTATAAAAAATGACATCATAACCATCAAAATGAGGTAAATCTCATCTACATTCTGCGTTTTAGCGTGGACGCATATCTGTAGCGATAAGTACCTATAGCCATAGTGATGTTTCTTGCCCAGTCTGAATTTCCTAGCAAAAGCTCCTTAGATGCCACAGGGTGGCTGACTTGCAGAGGCTGTTTCTGCCTTGCTCTGGTCCTACACACATTTGCATGATGGCATCTCAAATTACTTAAAACATTGGATGTGTCCCCTACAACATATATGAATTTAGTATAACGCAGCCAACAGACAGTCTTGGTCTTATCGGCTTCTTCTTTTCCGGTGTTGGTGTACATTTTTAGGGAACCAAATTCCTAAATTTCCCAAATTGTTGACTATGACTGACTGTAAGCAGCATTAGCCATAACCGACAGCCAAAATTGACATAATGTTTTCCATGTTGGGGGCTGCGTGTGGATCAGTGTACTAAGCCTCTGTGTCCATGAACAGAAGGTCTCTGGTTCAAGCTCAGCCTCAGCGCATCTGCAGGTCCTTGAGCAAGGCCTGTGGGGATCAATAAAGTATCAATTGTTGCCATTGTTATTATTGAACATCTGCTTGTGCATTTAGGTTCTGCCTGTGGCAGTAAATGCATTCGATTCATTGAGTTTCCAGAAATGGGATTAATGTAACCGAATGGCACAAGATGCATGGGTGTAAATTATGATTTAACAATCACAACCGGCCAGTACAACCCCCCCCGTCCACTTGCATAGTTATGCATTGTGCTATTTTTCAAGCTAAACGTACATAGCTAACAAAGTTCATGCCATGGTTCGAACCCCGCCCCCTTCCCCATGACTGACAGGTCCTGGCGGGTCATGAGGGCCCCGTGAGCAGCTTGAGCTTCAACCCGATGCGATCGGTGCTGGCCAGCTCCTCCTGGGATCACACCGTCAAGCTATGGGACATGATGGACAGCTGGCAGACCAAGGAGACACTCCGTCTCACTGCCGATGGTAAGCTCCGCCCCCAGAGCCACTTGCGTTCGTGTTCCAAATAAGACTGCCGCTAACGACTATTGTTTAGTCTATCAACTATTGTATCGATTGGTCGATTAATCAAAGTGATTTATTTTTCTTCAGAAAATTTGACTTGAGTTTTAAATTAAGTTTTAAATTTTATTTTGACAACACAAACTGTATGCTGCTACAGGGCTTTAGATAACGTACATTGGCTTTTCGGCACTATATGAACATTATTTTCACCCACAATAAAGCTGATTAGTAGTGTGCCTAAAAATATTAACGAGATGCATATTATGATGCCAAAAAGTTAGTAATCTGTATATATTTGACGTATCCTCATGCACGCCACATGAGACACAAGCGAGAAGCCCTGAAGTCACGATGAAGGAAGAGACAGATCAGCAGCCAGAGCATCTTTTAAAACAGGAGATACTGTGGTTAAACAAGTTAAAAGATGGTGGTGTGCCGGTACTTCTGGAGATTAAAGTCCAAATTTTTTGTAAAATTTGTTTTTCATTTTTATTTCAGTTCACGGATAATTTCCTTTTATTTTCTGTTTTTGTTTCAGTTTTAGTTTACAATAATGACACTGGTCCCAACAAGTCCAACGCGCACGAACGCACACACTGGCGCCGTCAATCAATGCAGAATAGGCCCAGACCCTTAACATTTTCGCGAACACAGTGGAGATTCTAATGTGGCAGGCAGATAACTTTATGGCTTTTTAAGGACGAAAAATAATAAAAAAGCTCTCCGTTCTAATGGTAATTTAATAAACATGAATAGACATCATGGTGGTTTGCCAGTCTAGAATAGCGCCTGTGTGTTTTCTCTTCAGGTGCCCGTGCTAGTGATATGCTGTCGCACTTTGCACAGTGTAAAACTACCTTTTTGTTTTGTGATCATTTGAACTACTCCCATAATTACCCAGTGATATTAAAGGAAAACATTTGTTATAATGAATTGGAGCATTTTAGAAATCATAAAGGTAATTTTGTTAAAATGATAATTAAATGATGTCGATTTAAAATATTGATAACATTTTTGCGTCGACGTCATTGACTGCACCGACAGTTGCAGTTCACCTAGTTCCAAACCACTCTGTGGTTCTGTCTCCTTTCTATATGTGATAAAGTGATTGTGTTGATCGAACGTGTCTCATAAATTCACTGAGGGTGACCTGAATCTAACCTCTCCTAGGCCTGGCTGTCACCTACAGGCCAGACGGCCAGGAGCTGGCGGTGGCCACACTGGATGGTGAAATCTCTTTCTGGAACCCACAAACGGCCTCCCAGACGGGCTCCATCGTGGGCCGCCATGACCTTCAAATGGGCCGGAAGGAGACTGACAAGATCACAGCCAAGCACGCCGCCAAGGGCAAGTGAGTGACCTGTGGGTCATCGTGATGCTTTTACTCACAGTTAGATGAAGGGGCACATATGGTGGCACATGCACTGGACTGTTCACTTGTACTTTAGCTGATGATCATCTCAGCAGATGCACAGAATACCACTGAGGCTAATGGTGTTGGCTTAATGCTTATCCAAAGTATGAGGCCCCAGCCTGCTAACTATTGTGCGTAAGTTTCCAGGCATTCAGACTTTGCTCTCCCCCTGTAGGTCCTTCACCTCCTTGTGCTACTCCGCTGACGGCCAATCCATCCTGGCCGGTGGCCAGTCCAAGTTCGTCTGCATATACGGTGTCAAAGAGCAGATCCTTGTGAAGAAGTTTGAAATCTCCTGCAACCTGTCTCTGGATGCCATGGAGGTCAGTTTCCTTGACGTTCTTGATGTTTGCTGGGTATTAACCCTTCGGGGACGATGGCATCGTCGGCGATGCCGCGTATCTTTCTCGTCTGTTTCCGTTTATATCTCGCTGAAATCGTCATGCAGAATCATGAAAAGACGCTGGCTAAATCTGTAATCTATCTGTCTTTTCAAAACGTCCATTGTCAGAAGTATTTAAAGTTTTTAAAATTAGATTAAATCGGCAAAAAGTAAGCCATGTAATCTTTCTTTGTTTTACCTGCATCGGGGGCGTGTAGTACTGCCCTCGCGCAAAGATCGCCATTCACATTCTAAATAGTCGCACTTCCGCGTATTCAAATTGCATTTGCATGGTAATTTAATGAACAACGCAGCGGTGAAACGCAATCCAGGTAAATCCCCATCAGCGCCATAAAAGGGGGGGGATGTGGCCAGGTGTAAATGGGTCATGCTTACACATGAGAGCTCCTAAATATTCAATGGGAGGAGAGCAGAAATAGTGACATGAGTTAGCTTTTTTTTTTTAATTTATTTATCCAACTGAATGTTGCAACTACACCATTTAGTCATCTTCCTGTAGCCAAGACTTTGGTGATCAGATATCTGGGATCAAAACAAACTTCCACCATTGCTTACTATGTACTTTTATAAT
>JAODKC010000038.1:2028499-2038786 GCA_026777985.1 Mormyrops attenuatus
TGTGAGGCCTTCCACGGGGTGAGCGCTATGGGTCCTGTGAGGCCTTCCACGGGGTGAGCGCTATGGGTCCTGTGAGGCCTTCCACGGGGTGAGCGCTATGGGTCCTGTGAGGCCTTCCACGGGGTGAGCGCTATGGGTCCTGTGAGGCCTTCCACGGGGTGAGCGCTATGGGTCCTGTGAGGCCTTCCACGGGGTGAGCGCTATGGGTCCTGTGAGGCCTTCCACGGGGTGAGCGCTATGGGTCCTGTGAGGGCGTCCACGGGGTGAGCTCTATGGGTCCTGTGAGGCCGTCCACGGGGTGAGCTCTATGGGTCCTGTAAGGGTGTCCCCCGGGTGATGGCGATGGGTCCTGTGAGGGTGTCCACTGGGGGAGCGCTATACGTCCTGTAAGGGTGTCCCCTGGGTGATCGCGATGGGTCCTGTGAGGGCGTCCATGGGGTGAGCGCTATGGGTCCTGTGAGGCCGTCCACGGGGTGAGCTCTATGGGTCCTGTGATGGTGTCCCCGGGTGATCGCTATCCATCCTGTTTGGGCGACCACCCGGGTCAGCGCTATGGGTCCTGTTAGAGTGTCCACTGGGTGAGCGCTATGGGTTCTGGTTGTTATTATTGTGCAAAATGGAGCCACCCTTAGCTTGAGAAACGGATCTTCGGTGAAGGGAAACATTTTCTGCCTTACTAACCTAATAGACTTTAGCTCCTCATCACCTTCTATTAGATAGTTATGTAACATGACAAAAAAACCCACCCAATGAAACCGTATTTCACCTAGTCCTTCCAATTATGTGCATTCTGACTGTTACCTGAAATGGATGATCTGAATCTCTAAGCTATTATGTTCGTCTAAGATACCTGGGATTCACTTCAGTGAGGTTCCAAACATGCGTATATTAATGGATGATATTGTGTCTTTCTGCCTGTCAGTCGAGGTGGTGTGTAGCTCACTCCCGGACCTGTATGTGGAAAAGTTACTGGGCTTTGTAGCTGCAGAGCTGGAGAGTTCCAGTCATCTGCAGTTCTACCTCACCTGGGCCCAGCGCTTGCTTATCTTCCATGGACAGAAGCTCAAAGTCAGGTAAGAGTTATGCTGGATCTATATGCACTTTTCTCCAACCGCTGCATGATCCTGTACAGCATCATGGGGAAGCTGGAAGCACAGGGAACAGTGCAGAGAACAACCTGGGCAGGATGCCAGTCCATCACAGGGCTGCACGCATTCGCACACCTAACTGCATACCATTGAATTGTGGGAGGAAACTGGAGAAGGAGAAATCCTGTACAGTGTAGGGAGAACATGCAAACACTACACCCAGACCTAACCTTAACCATAAGTAACCAAACAAAATACAAGTCTTTTTGCATTTTTAGTTTTTTGATTTGCAGTCAGTCAGATTTTGATAAAATTGATTTTTCCCCTTGCGGGGACCAAAAAATGGTCCTCAGTGTCAAAATAACAGGTCAACTGGGCTCTCATCACTGTTTTTTGGCCTCCAGGTCAGGAGCGATACTACCGACCATCCAGTCCTTACAGAAGAGCATCCAGAAGCACTTTGAGGATTTGTCCAAGCTGTGAGTGCACTCAGTCACAGGTCATGTTCGTAGCTGCACAAATTTACTTTGGTAATGTCGGTGCATTTCTTGGCATAAGGATGTCTTGTTGGTCAAACTGGATTTTTTGACAAAACAAAAAATACAAAATCAGTAAATAAGCTGATGGAAGTATGGAATAAGCTTTCGCAGTATGGAAAGTATGCAGCTGGAAATGTTTCAAAAAACAATTGCAAGTCATTGAGGAAAATGATTGAGCCATTTGTGTGTGTCCCCTCTGCAGCTGTGACTGGAACATCTACACTATCCGCTATGCAGAGGCCCTGTCCAAACAGAGGGGCCTGAAGAGGGCAGCATCAGAGCCAGCTAGTGACGACGAGAGGTCAGAAGTGTCGGACCTCATGAGCGAGCCATCCCTTGAGGAGTCTGACATGCTCAACTAGGGATCCTCAAACCTGGAGACTGCCATTCTTGCAAATGAAGTCACATGTGTTGAAGAGCAAAGATTTTTTGAATAATGTTAAACAACATGCTTAGAGTCTAAAAGTTTTGGCTGAACAGATGAACCGAAGGGGTCAAAATCTGGCACGTCGTCTGCATCGAGCTGCAGTGAGTTGGCTTTTGCACCTCAGAGCCATGCTAACCAGCGAGTGCATTGTGGGAAATAAAGTGACTGACAGGTGATCCTGACATGTAGACTGTGCATGTCAGATTTTTTTATTTTGAACAGAAACTTGTTTTGGGGTTTGTCTGGATTTTTTTTTTTTATTTTGTGTGCTGAAACTCAAACATTTGTGGGTTTTCAATGTTTTTTTAAAAGTGTTGCACCAATGCAGTTGAAACGGGCATGAGATACCTGTAAGACCCTTTACATAATGGTTGTTGCTTTTGAATTTCGTGGATTGCAGAGCAAAGATAAAAACAATACTCAGCTTTAAGAAAAGATGATTTGATGGATGTGGTGAGCAATTTTTATTACTTTTATAAATTTATTTAGCAGACATTATCCAATGAGGCAGAATCAGCCAGTCCCTGGAGCATTTGGGGATTAACTAAAAGGCATTAGGGTCTGATGGTGAAATCATTACGGCAACGCTGAAATTCTAAAGGACAACCTTCCGACCCCAGGCGCAGTGCCCTAACCCGCCTAAGCACACTCTAGTCATCAGTGGGTGGCAGCAATACTGGCCGTAGGTAGGATACAGACTTACCACATATATCTTTTGGCCAGTACCGAAACTAGCCACTATGGTGCCTCCCACTCAGGGCAGAGTGAAATCGGCTGGCAAATCGGCTCCCCCTCAGACATTGGTGCCCTAGGCGGCTGCCTATAGGATTGACTGCCACTGCTTTAGGTTTAAAAGAGGGATGTGATTGGAAGCAGTCAGGACCATGAGTGAAGCAATTAGAAGATTGGACAGTGATAGGTGGTTCTTGCCGAGGTAAAGGGTATAGAAAGACGAGGCAAATATAATGCTCAAAGTAGTAACGCAGGAACATAGGATTGGTTTGGAAATGTAAAAACAAAACCAGTAAAGACGACAAATGAGTCGTGGAGATTTGTACAGGATCCTATTCTGGTTGCAGTGGTCTAGTCTATTCCACCAGAGGCCGCGTGTTTTTGGCAATTGACTTATGTAGCGCATTATTTTCTGTACTGGCAATAATAGCTGCTCAAATAAGTGAAGTGGCTATATGTCAACACTCAGCAGTATTAGCACAACCACATGGGCATCAGCGAGTTGCAATTACAGCACTGGATTCAGGCACGGAGAAGGGGACAACACCAAGCACTGCTGGTGCCTCCCCATGTTGTGAAGGTTTCAGACATTGAGGCCCATACCTATCATTGCTGACCCTTATCTCCAGATTCCATGAAGCAGGAAGGATGGTCATGACGTCCTTAAGACCCTTAAGACCTGGTTCTCAGAGCATGCTAGAGATCATGCTGATAATCATTGGTGGAAATGATGTAATAATACCACTAAAAATGTAGCCAGTATATCAGCAGCTTATGTATGTATTTTTTTACATCACACTGCCAATGCTCCATTACTATTGTACCTCAAGCCTAACTTGAACATAAACTGCTCCCTTTAAAACAGCAATATATTGCAACCCCTTGGTGCAATAAAACTATGTTTTTTCCTGTTAAGAAAAACTTCCCCAACTTTCTGTGGCTCGTCGGACAGTTCTCTACAATGGCACCTATTACTTCCATGGTAATGTGACCAATGGCCCATATCTTGGTTTCCCTTATTGTTCTCAGAATGTATATAAGTCGTCAGGAAAGAAACGTATTTGCAGCCTTTAAAAAAAGACGGATCCAGATGAGCCCAGCTCTGCCTCCCTACGTTCAAATTCGCACCTTGCCGGAGCCCAGCTGCACCTCCTTCAATATTAACCTTTTTATTTTCTTAATGTCCCAAAATTTAATAAAGATTCAAAATGAACTATTTAATAAAAGGTAAGTTTTAATGTAAAAAATGTTTTTCCATCGGCTTTTATGTTAAATTTTCATCAGTGGCTGTGACCGTAAATTCATTTCTCCAGTGGATGAGATATTCTTGCATGATACTGTCATGACCTGTCTGGTCTATCCCCCAGTATGGCCAGCTGAGGTCGCTGCTGGGTGTCCAGAACGCTCTTCTTCCCAGCTGTGTTCTGCTCATTATCCCCAACCCTAATGTGGTAACCAGGATACAGTTCTGGGCTGTTTGAGCTGCTGTGTCCTGCCTGGAAACCCCAGTGGTTGCGTCTATGGGCTCATTGATGCCGCCAAGTGCCTCGGCTGCGCCCTGCTCACCTTCAGGTATCCCAGCTGCTTCCTGCTCATCTGGCAGTCACTTGACGTTCTTCGTACCTGTGGTGCCAAGGACTCCCGCCTTCTTTCCTGCCATCCCGTCAGCTCCTGCCTCATCTCTGGCCATCCTGTTGGTGCCCACCTCCTGACGCCTCACAGGCAGCTGCCTCATCCCCTGTCATGTTGGCCACTTCCTTGCCGCCTCCATGTACCCTATCAGCAGACTCCTGGCAGCCTCCTGGCTTTCCCTTGGCAACTACCTTGCCACCTCCCTGTCCACAGCTCCTGCAGATGGGTCTTCGATACGTTCCCTTCAAGCGACCAGGAGGGTACTGCAAATACATTTCACTGCATGTCGTACTATGTATGATTGTGTATGTGACCAATAAAATTTGAATTTGACTTCCCTTACCGAACTCGCTGGAAGGTGCCGACGCCTGACTCCCTTGTCGCTGCCAGGCTAAGTTGGATCAACCTGGAGGATGCCCCACTAGAAGACTTAGAGTGGGACCCTCTGGGCCTAGCCCTGAGTCCCACTCAGTGGGCCCTGTCTCAGTCCAAGGCATACGTGGACCTGGTCCCAAGTCCCGGTGTGAGCACCAGCGTTGGCTGGGGCTCAAGGCCAGCCAAGTCTCCATATCCTGGAGTGCTTATTGATCAACTCGCTTAACGACCTAGTTGTTATTAGTTAGGGGTATCCAAACCTATGTTGGATGCAATTGTCAACATAATTTTCCGATATGTTTGATTTATGTTGTTATCAACAAAGAAAACGACTTGATCGAAATTTGTCCTAAAGTAAAATTATGTCTGTTACAATAAAGCTGTAAATCAATGAATGTGTCCTCACATAATGTGTAACATTACAAAATACAGGGGCTCAGTAAATTTAAACTTGAAACAAACTGTAGAGAAATCTGTTGTTTATGCTATTGTCTAAAAGGCCATTTCTGGATGATTGGCAATTCCATACAAGAGAACACTGTAACATTGTATGTATGTTGACCAGTGTCAATCACAATGTTTTGCATTTTTAATCATGCCGAATGCCTCATCAAGCATGGATGGATAAGCTAAAGAGTTGAGACCTTTTACTAGACTATTTGGTCCCCCCCCACTTCAAAAATCTCTCCTGTGCCCCTGCTCCATGGTGGTGACAGGTTTTAGCGTGTGGTTGGAGTATGAGCGAAGCACTCTGTTAGAACGCATTAACTGATCAGTGTGGGGCAGTAACTGATAACTGCCCAATGTTAGATTATTGCCTGTATCTATTCTGAATGGTATGTCCTGAGATAGAACCCTAATACAAACAGTCCATTTATTGTCCTCAGGAGCATCTGTTTCCAAATTAATGTTCAGAATCTCCTCATCAGTTGGATCAGGGTTAGACTCCATACTTACTAAACTTACTGGCCGCATGCAACATACTGCTGCCCAGTGGTTTGGTTTGTGTCAGAAAGAACATACAGGGCCTTTGGCTGGACAGTTTCCTTCATTCCACACATGTACATTTCCCACATTTGAAGCAGCACTTGGGTTGATTCAATGAAGCATGCTTAGTGAGTTTCCTCTGTATCTTATTAAACACTTTATGCTTATCTGATGCGTGCTTCGCATTTGTAGACTCTAATGACAAGCCTACCTGCAGATTCAATTCAACTCAATTCAGTTTTATTTATATAGCGCTTTTAACAACGGTCATTGTCACAAAGCACTTTACATATAACCGGCCCAAACCCCACCAAGCAAGCCTGAGGCGACAGTAGCAAGGAAAAACTCCCTCTAGCAGGAAGAAACCTTGAGAGGAACCTAGACTCGGAAGCGGACCCCATCCTCCTCTAGGCGACCGGGGAGCATGAAACAGTATTTTCATTGACATTAATTCTAGTCCAAATAGTTTTAAAGTCCCAGTTGGTTTCATGTAAATATATCCAAGGTATCCAGGTGAGGGTTCAAGCGGTGTAGTGCCGGCTCGGGATCAGCTCAGGATCAGATCTTCCTCTCTGCCGATTTTTATCTGTCTCTCTGACATCTCAAATTGCATGATAGCTTTTTCCAGCCTAAGATCCTCACCTTTGTCCAGTAGTCTTTCTTGGACTCGTTTCTCTCTGACCCCCCTGATTATAGCATCAGCATCTCACTTATTTTTCCCCTGTTTTATGTAGCCGGCAGATCTATTAATTACTTTAACAGGGTCGTCTGCCCAAGCATACACCTATTTTTCTGTCTTGCTCCCCAATCCATGTGCCTAGCCAGCATGCATGTTGTTTAGTTGATAATTCAGAAAACAGGCCATTGAATACAAACGTGACGTGACTGTGGAATCTTTCAAAGTCCTGATGCAAATCGCTGGCATCCCAGTCTATCTTGGGGTGTTTGAACTGTGACAATGTCATTATGACAAAGTTCCTGTTCTGACATCATGTAACGTATTTCAAAAAAGACCAGCCGTGCACCCATAGCTTAACCATCTGGCATCTTTATTATTGTCAGTTGCTCTGCTGCGGAAACCCAGCAGAGACAATACAAACTGTGCTTTCACTGCATTAATTACTGCAGTAGCAGTACATTATGGTGTGTTATGATGTATAAAAAATTGTCATTAAACTGATGGAACGTGATCAAAATATTCTCCCCAATTTTGATTTGATTATGTGAAAGGCCCTGTCATTTTCTAATTTAAGTAGCTGCCTTTTGAAAACTTTATGTAGTTTATTACCAAATTTAAAGTACTTATGTTTTGTGTACATGAAGTCCCTGGGCACCTTTTACATCAGTATTTGTTTAAGTCCATGCTTTAGATTCAAATCGAATTTAGATTCTTATCGAATTGTTCTATAGACGGTTCTGAGGCATTGTCAATGCTAAGCAAGAAATCCTGACTTACACATCATATGACGCTAATTCTACGTTTGGGGAAGGGTTGCTTTACACTGCAAGTTCAGACACGAGGGTTTGCAGCGGTTTCTTCGCTGCTGTAATCTCTGGGAAAAACCTCCGCCGTCCAGATTCCTGATTACTGCAGACCTGTCAACGATACTCAGTTCCTGGGAGATTAGTGGGGAACTCTTATTGAAAAGTGTGCATATGACCACTGCAAAGAAACAGATGACAAATACAGGGATTAACAACAAAGACCAGTAATGCAATATATAAACATGTTGCTATTAGGGAAAGCACAAGTGCTGATCAGTGTCCTCCGCAAGGTGTAGTGAGCCAGACAATGGCCACAGCAGTCATGACTTCCTCCTCAGATAAGGGCTGGCATTACGTAACATTTATTCTCTTTTGGAATTGGATCACAAATGTTCACTTTATCTCCTGCTGGTTAAATGAAATTATGGGGCCTGCTGACTGGCTGGCAATGAAACGTGAAGTTTGTGTACCTTAATTGGCTCAGCCATTCTGTCTCCTACTTGTCCTTAACGATGCTGGTATTCATACAATCGGATCATACAGAGTATAGTCCAGATCTGCCCACAAATTATGAAACATTTTAAGCTCTGGACATTATCTCTTCTTATGCCAATATCAGCAAATCCTTCATTTGCTGCCTTACAAAAGGATAAAGCCTTTGATACTTGGAGAGAATTGAGTACATGTAATATTGTGGACCTATACTTGGAATGGAATATTGAATTGGATCTTTGCTTAATTTTAGCATCTTGTAGAGAAGCATAGATTGCAAAAGAATAACTTTTTAGATACCCCCAAATATCTCCATTTAACACATATATACCTCATGTCTAAGACATCACACTGTCAGAGTTCAGTATTACATACTTATATAGAAGACTACAGGACCGTTGTCATACAAATACAGATAGCATTAAAAAGGAATGTAAAAGGGAGATAAAGGACAGTGTCTGGGAAGAGGCCCTGGGAAAGGTGCAGTCCTGCTCGCTTAAGGCTAGACATTGCTTAATACAGTTGAAAATTCTGCACAGACTGCACTATTCAAAAGTCAGACTACATAAAATCATCATAAAATCTTACCAGTGTGTCACATGTATAACACTGCAGAAGCTTATAACACTGAAGAACTCACTTCAGTTACACTGTGCATCCTAAATTCCAAAAGCTTTGGACCTCAATATTCAATTTATTTTCAGGTTTCAGGAAGTTTTAGGAGATAGATGCAGTGTTAACTGTAGTGTTATTGGGAATGTATTCTTACAAGACCAGAGGAGACAGGGGTTGGTAACTCAAGGATGGGCCGAGGGAGACTGGGAAGAGACAGGGCTGGAACTATGATGGAAGGACAGATCAAGGCTGGATGGAAGACATGGAAAAGCTCTCAGCAGTATCATTGAATCACCAATACCTCACAGAGCAGAGGGGCTTATAAAGGGAATCACACAGGAGTCTGTGATCAGAGCAGCTAATTGTGCTGCATGGGCACGTGGGACATCACAGATAATCCACTCCCTAGAGAATAAGCATTAAAAACTGGGTTCCTCTGGGAGCAAATGGACAATGTTTATTTGTATTTGTTTGGGTATGTTTGAATGTCCATGTCTGAAAATGGCATTTATATTCTTTATATTTTCATACGTATAAATATTTACATTGTTTTTTATGTTATGCCATATGACCAGCATTTTCCTTATCAGCATTTCCTTATCAGTAAGTACTGTAATAGATACACTAATAGTATACAGGCCTAAGGACAGGATGCCAAGCTCTGGTGGGGGGGGGGGGGGCGGGATGGTGGGGGCCCAGACCGATTTTGCATTTGGTTTGCAGCCGGGGCTTTTTAAATAACCCCCGGCGAAATTACACATGCCTTTAACCACTTACATACATTAATATGCCACAAACCACCCGATGACAATTGTCTGTCACACTTGCTATACAAGATTATAACATGAACATGTGATACTGTACATGTCACAACAGTATATGGAAATGCAGAAAACAACACAATGTTTTTGTCATCGCAGTTGGGCACATTGTGTTTCAAAATCACACTGTCTTGTATTGCTTAGTTGTTCTTTTTTATGGCTCATTGTTTTCTGTCATACACCTTTTGACCAATAGATGTCCTCGATTTCCACTGGATGTTTCAAGTGTTTACCATATTTTTCACATAGTTTCAACTGTGTTTCAACAAGGCTTAGCCTGCTGTCACTATCATTAAAGTTGCTGTCACTAAAGACTTGAATATGTGAGGTGGAGCACATATGAGTAAGTCAGTAACAGGGTGTTCCCTTGCTTAAAGTAAGGTGTTGTTAAGGCATTTCCTTGACATATTTTAACCTCAAAACAGGAGCAATTACCCTGGATGCTACATCTGAGGGTTAATCCAGCTTCTTTCACACAACTTTACAGAATAGGTACGTATTACTTTTAATTTATTTATGGAATTTGATATTTAATATTTATTTGCAGTGGCCCAGTGGTTAGCACTCTTGCCTTACACAAACTGGGACCAGGGTTTGAGTGTCTGCCATAGATCCATGTGTGTGGAGTTCTGCATGTTCACCCTGTGTTGTTATTACCGTTGTCGGGTACTCAGGTCCCTCCCCACAGTCCAAAAACACGCTAAGGTGATTCGAGTTACCTGTAGGTCTGCATGTGTGAGTGTGCGCTGCAGTGGGTTAGCACCCCATCCTGGGTTGTTCCCTGACTTGAATCTATAACCACTGGGACAGGAAAAACGGTTACAGAAAATGGATGGATGGAGGTTATTAGTTTTTTTAACTACCTATAAATTAAATTTTGCAAAGGCCCCCCATTCTCTTGGGGAGTTGGAGAGCTGCCCTCCCAATACGTGCAGGTTTATTGGCTGAGAACAATGTATATACATGCTGATTCAAGTTAAAGAAGTACTTGTTAATAAGAACTGGAATATGTTGAAAAATGTATACAAATTTTGGTAGGTTGATCAGAATAACTCCAAGTGTAACTTCAGCTCATCTAATAATGAGAGGAGGTT
>JAODKC010000038.1:2038886-2049216 GCA_026777985.1 Mormyrops attenuatus
AGAAATACAAATGAACTTCTATAGGTAAATGTACTCAACAAAAGTCCCACAAATACATTCCTACAATATTTATTTTGACATAATGTTACAGTTTTTCTTGATCGCTTTGGAGCATTTCTCACACGGCAATTAACATTTGCAAAACAACAAGTGTAATCCTTACACCATAATGTCACTTGTGCACAGCAGAACATCATTTCTCAGTGCTTTACACAAATTTCCAAATATTTTAGTACATTTTATATGCATGTGTATGTAGTTGAATATGTTACTGTTGTGTTAAGAACACGTGTCAGTGGTGGAGACGTAAGGGGTTGCACTGGTATGTTCTGGCAGAGCGGGAAGGGCTTGCTGTATGGGTAGGAAGCACATTGACAGTCGGATTTATTATACCAGACGCGCGTAACCATGCAGCCCGCAAACAGCATTAAAGGTTCGTGGATACAGAGGGAATTAACTGCAATTCATCTGATCATCTGATGCCTCATCAAGCATTCAATGGATAAGCTAAAGAGTTTAGACCTTTTACTAGACTATTTGGTCCCCCCCCACTTCAAAAATCTCTCCTGTGCCCCTGCTCTATGGTGGTGACAGGTTTTAGCGTGTGGTTGGAGTATGAGCGAAGCACTTTGTTAGAACGCATTAACTGACCAGTGTGGGGCAGTAACTGATAACTGCCCAATGTTAGAGTATTGCCTGTATCTATTCTGAATGGTATGTCCTGAGATAGAACCCTAACACAAACAGTCCATTTATCACCCTCAGGAGCATCTGTTTGTTCCAAATTAATGTTCAGAATCTCCTCATCAATTGGATCAGGGTTAGACTCCACACTTACTGTACTTACTGGCCACTTGCGACATACTGCTGCCCAGTGGTTTGGTTTGTGTGATTCCTTCATTCCACACATGTACATCTTTCCTACATTTGAAGCAGCACTTGGATTGATTCAATGAAGCATGCTTAGTGAGTTTCCTCTGTATCTTATTAAACACTTTATGCTTATCTGATGCGTGCTTCGCTTTTGTAGACTCTAATGACAAGCCTACCTGCAGATCTTCCTCTCTGATGATTTTTATCTGTCTCTCTGACATTTCAAATTGCATGATGGCTTTTTCCAGCGCAAGATCCTCACCTTTGTCCAGTAGTCTTTCTTGGACTCGTTTCTCTCTGACCCCCCTGATCATAGCATCAGCATCTCACTTATTTTTCCCCTGTTTTATGTAGCCGGCAGATCTATTAAGTACTTTAACAGGGTCGTCTTTCTCACTGTCTGCCCAAGCTAGCACCTTATATATTTTTCTGCCTTGCTCCCCAGTCCATGTGCCTAGCCTGCCTGCATGTTGTTTAGTTGATGATTCAGAAAGCAGGCCATCAAATACGAACGTGACGTGACTGTGGAATCTTTCAAAGTCCTGATGCAAATCACTGGCATCCCAGTCTATCTTGGGGTGTTTGAACTGTGACAATGTCATTATGACAAAGTTCCTGTTCTGACATCATGTAACGTATTTCAAAAAAGACCAGCCGTGCACCCATAGCTTAACCATCTGGCATCTTTATTATAGTCAGTTGCTCTGCTGCGGAAACCCAGCAGAGACAATACAAACTGTGCTTTCACCGCATTACTTACTGCAGTAGCAGTACATTATGGTGTGTAAGATTGAGATATATAAAAAATTGTCATTAAACTGATGGAATGTGATCAAAATATTCTCCCCAATTTTGATTTGATTATGTGAAAGGCCCTGTAGTTTTCTAATTTAAGTAGCTGCCTTGCGAAAACTTTATGTAGTTTATTACCAAATTTAAAGTACTTATGTTTTGTGTACATGAAGTCCCTGGGCACCTTTTACATCAGTATTTGTTTAAGTTCATGCTTTAGATTCAAAGTCTTATCGAATTGTTCTATAGATGGTTCTGAGGGATTGTCAACACTAAGCAAGAAATCCTGCTTTGTGGAGCACCCCCGAGGTCTTCAATGAGTTAAGCTTTCAAACAAAGCCATGCTGTGCTTTACCACTCGCTGCTCTTTACGTCTGTTGTCTTTTTGCTCACCGGTCTGGAAGTGAGTGTCTGCGAGCCGGGGGCGTGTTCCACCAGTGCTTCTGGGAAACACACCCCGGAGTGGGAGTTTAGACTAAACCATTTTAACACAGGATAGGAATTCTCTAGGTGAAAAGTATCAGGAATATAAACTTTTAATAAAATGAGATGTTTTTATTTATTTTTAATTAATTAATTTTTTTAAACCAAGCATTATATTACACATTAAGGTCCCCCCTAAATCTACGCCTATGGACATGTTATATGCTTGTACACATCATATGACGCTAATTCTACGTTTGGGGAAGGGTTGCTTTACGTCAAAAGGGAAGGGCTATTTTACACCGCAAGTTCAGGCACGAGTGTTTGTTGCAGTTTCTTCGCTGCTGTAATCTCTGGGAAAAACCTCCGCCGTCCAGATTCCTGATTACTGCAGACCTGTCAACGATACTCAGTTCCTGGGAGATTAGTGGGGAACTCTTATTGAAAAGTGTGCATATGACCACTGCAAAGAAACAGATGACAAATACAGGGATTAACAACAAAGACCAGTAATGCAATATATAAACATGTTGCTATTAGGGAAAGCACAAGTGCTGATCAGTGTCCTCCACAAGGTGTGGTGAGCCAGACAATGGCCACAGCAGTTATGACTTGGCCTCCTCAGATAAGGGCTGGCATTACCTAACTTTTATTCTCTATTATATGACACTATGGGGCCCTCTGATTGGCTGGCAATGAAACATGAAGTTTGTGTACCTTAATTGGCTCAGTCATTCTATCTCCTACTTGTCCTTAAAGATGCTGGTATTCATACAATTGGGTCATACAGAGTACAGTCCAGGGGTCTCATTTATAAAACTTTGCGTAGAACTCATACTAAAAGTGTACGTGCGCTCAAAAGACGAAAATAACGTATGCAAAGAAAAAGTCAGATTTATAAAAACGTGCGCACGCATACCTGTAAGCAAAATACGCTTTATAAATCGGAAACTACCTGGGATTGTACGTACGTGGATTTGCCGCATATTCCGCCCTCTACACGCCCCCGTTCAACCATTCATGGTCAATGCAAATCACCTCATGCATATTTAAGCTTCCGCTACAAACCTGAAAAACTCATGGCATCATGGCAAGGGGAAAAGTAAATAGAGAAATTTTTCTGAAACCGAGATAGATGTGTATCGAAGCCCGGTTCTGCCATCATGGAAAAAATATATAATATAATTTCGACTTAGTTATCTCGAAATTTTGACTTAGTTATTTCGAGATATTAAGTCGAAATTTCGACTTAAATTATATGTTTTTTCCCATGGTGGCAGAATCGGGCTTCCATAGTATAACAACCGGCCACCTGTTGCATCGTTCCTCTGCGCTCTGGGGGTTTGAAAGGGGGACGAGGAGCCAGCGCTTGAGAGGGTAGCCGCTGTCACCTGCATTTCATAACATAACGGTTCAATACATGAACAACGAATAGTTATAAATTACACAATGTTTATATCACCTTACCAAGCAGCCAGTCATCGCACGCAGCACCAGCCTGCAGTCTGCTCCCTACAGTGCAGTGTTCCAAGATAAACGAGCCAGGCCATTGTGCAACCACGTTCATCAGGACCATATCAGCGTCACAAATAACTTGCACATTCATATAATGCAAATGTTTTCTATTCAAATAAATAAAAACGTTTTCATATGGAGCCCTTACTGCAACGCGAGTGCAGTCAATTGCGCAGATTACATTTGGGAAACCGGACATTGCTGCAAATTGCCATTTGATGTTGGCCTGTTCTCCCACAGTGTAAGGGAACTTAATGTATCTACTAGTCATTTTAATAATCCCATCCAAAACGACAGGTATCTTTGATCTTAGTGATGGTTGTGATATACCAGACCTAGAATACAATTAAACGCAATTAGATTATTATTGTATTTCGTAAACAAGCTTTAGAACAATTTTTTTTGTCAATTATAACATATACCTGTCAGCTAATTCCTGCCGGTAACAGCCAGTTGCAAGAAACCCCAGGGTCGTCAGTACCTGTATATGTACCGGGATTGCACAATTCTGTCGGGTTGGTCTCTCTAACATTGGACCCAGTTGAGCGCATATAGGTCCAAAAGCACACATCTAGGTAATCTAAATCGGCTTATGAGCCAGTCATCATCATGGGCCAGATAACCTTCACACCCGTTCCTTTCTAATTCTGCAATTGGTGTAATCTTCTAACAATGTCAGCGCATCGATTATGTTATGTTGCGCACGAATTTGATCGCGGTATTTATGTGTTTTCAGCAATCAGACTGATTGTTTCACTCCGTGTCCAAATGATCGTGAGAATCACGACCACCACTTGTCCATTTACATTTCAACAGCTGCGGCGCATAGATTAAAAGTGTAGATTAAGGTAAGATTTGAGTCGGATTATATATTGTATTTATATATTTATTCGCTATTATAAATATTTGACTGAATAAGTGAAATTAAATGTACAGTGTATGACTCAAGCACAAGGAATTATTATTTATGTACTGATGCCACTCACGTTTTTGCTCACCCTCTTCACCCACGGTCGTATTTTTTTCCCCAAAATGTTCGCACGCAAGGGTCAGAGTTGGTGTACATATGCGCACATTCTGCCGTCAAGTTTGTTTCTACAGATCGCAACGTTTGCGTAGAAAGAGGTGTACACATCTTTAGGTCCCTTTTGTGCACACGCAACGGTTATAAATGAGACCCCATATCTGCCCACAAATTATGAAACATTTTAAACTCTGGACATTATCTCTTCTTATGCCAATATCAGCAAATCCTTCATTTGCTGCCTTACAAAAGGATAAGCCTTTGATACTTGGAGAGAATTGAGTACATGTAATATTGTAGACCTATACTTGGAATGGAATATTGAATCAGATTTTTGCTTAATTTCAGCATCATGTAGAGAAGCATAGATTGCAAAAGAATCACTTTTTAGATACCTCCAAATACCTTCATTTAACACATATATACCTCACCAATTTCGACATGACATGAACTGGAATTAACTGGATAGCTGACATCACATGATCAGAGTTCAGGATTTCCTACTTATATAGAAGATTACAAGACTGTTGTCATACAAATACAGATGGCATTAAAAAGGTATGGAAAAGGGAGATAAAGGACAGTGTCTGGGAAGAGGCCCTGGGAAATGTGCAGACCTGCTCGCTTAAGGCTAGACATTGCTTGATACAGTTGAAAATTCTGCACAGACTGCACTATTCAAAAGTCAGACTACAAAAAACTCATCATAAAGTCTTACCAGTGTGTCACACATATAACACTGCAAAAGCTTACAGTATAACACTGAAGAACTCACTTCAGTTATGCAGTGTATTCTAAACTCCAAAAGCATTGGACCTCAATATTTAATTTATTTTCAGGTTTCAGGAAGTTTTAGGAGATAGATGCAGTGTTAACTGTAGTGTTATTGGGAATGTATTCTTACAAGACCAGAGGAGACAAGGGTTGGTAACTCAGGGATGGGCCGAGGGAGACTGAGAAGAGACAGGGCTGGAACTATAATGGAAGGACAGATCAAGGTTGGATGGAAGACATGGAAAAGCTCTCAGCAGTATCATTGAATCACCAATACCTCACAGAGCAGAGGGGCTTATAAAACACAGAAGTCTGTGAGCAGAGCAGCTAATTGTGCTGCATGGGCACGTGGGACATCACAGATAATCCACTCCCTAGAACAATGAGAATAAACATTAAAAACTGTGTTTCCCCTGGGAGAAAATGGACAATGTTTATTTGTATTCGTTTGGGTATGTTTGAATGTCCATTTCTGAAATTGGCATTTATATTCTTTATATTTCTATATGCATAAATATTTACATTGCTTTTTATGTTACACCCTATGACCAGAATTTTCTTTTACATATCAGTAAGTACTGTAATAGATACACTAATGGTATACAGGCCTAAGGAGCTCTGGTGGGGGGAGGGGATGACAGAGAGTTCCCTATTTTGCATTTGGTTTGCAGCAGGAGCTTTTTAAATAACCCTCTGTCCAATTACACATGCCTTTAACCGCTTACATACATTCATATGCTACAAACCACCCAATGACAATTGTCTGTCACATTTGCTACACAAGATTATAACATGAACATGTGATACATATCACAACAGTATATGGAAATGCAGAAAACAACACAATGTTTTTGTCATCGCAGTTGGGCACACTGCGTTTCAAAAACCACACTCTAGTCTGTCCTTTATTGCTTAGTTGTTCTTTTTTATGGTTCATTGTTTTCTGTCATACACCTTTTGACCAATAGATGTCCTTGATTTTCACTGGATGATTCAAGTGTTTACCATATTTTTTTTACATAGTTTCAACTGTGTTTCAACGAGACTTAGCCTGCTGTCACTATCATCAATGTTGCTGTCACTAATGACTTGAACATGTGGGGTGGAGCAGATATGAGTAAGTCAGTAACAGGGTGTTCCCTTGCTTTAAGTAAGGTGTTGTTAAGGCATTTCCTTGACGTATTTTATACTCAAAACAGGAACTATTATGTTGGATGCTTCATCTGTGGGTTAATCCAGCTTCTTTCACACAACTTTACTGAATAGGTACGTATTTCTTTTAATTTATTCATGGAATTTAATATTTATTTGCGGTGGCGCAGTGGTTAGCACTGTTGCATTACACAAACTGGGACCAGGGTTTGAGTGTCTGCCATAGATCCATGTGTGTGGAGTTCTGCATGTTCTTCCTGTGTTGTCATTACCGTTGTCGGGTACTCAGGTCCCTCCCCACAGTCCAAAAACACGCTAAGGTGATTTGGAGTTACCGAATTGCCTGTAGGTCTGCATGTGTGAGTGTGCTCTGCAGTGGGTTGTTCCCTGACTTACATCTATAGCCACTGGGACAAGAAAAACGGTTACAGAAAATGGATAGATGGAGGTTATTAGTATTTCTTTTAACTACCTATAAATAAAAATTTGCAAGGCCCCCCATTCTCTTGGGGAGTTGGAGAGCTGCCCTCCCAATATGTGCAGGTTTATTGGCTGAAAACAATGTATATACATGCTGATTCAAGTTTCAAGAACTGGAATATGTTGAAGAATGTATACAAATTTTGGTAGGTTGATCAGAATAACTCCAAGTGTAACTTCAGCTCATCTAATAATGAGAGGAGGTTCTTAGCAAACTTGTCAGTAAGTGACATTTTAATGAATACCCCCCAGGCATCTGAAACCTTCTGCAGCCTCTTTAGAAGAAGAGAGGCTGTGGGTGGCGAAGAATAATCAAATCCATGAAATAAAGCTGAAGTAAAGTAGAAATTTCCAAGAACAAAAAACAAATATTTCCATTCTACCCTGTCAAAAGCTTTTCCTGCACTTCTAAGCCTGTTATGAGTGCACCCAACTTGCACAAAGTTTATTGTCAACTGTGGGGTAAAAAAACTGGCTGAGTAGGTTGGGGCCTGCCCAGACATAAGGTGAATATTCTCAGGAGTGAATTTTGAAGTAGGAAGTTGTTTTTAGTTTAATGATAGTCCAAAACAGAGTTACCTTTAGAGGATTTGATTTTGGGGATTAATCTCGAAGCGCTGTGTTATAACTGCATTATGCCTGGTTCGCCAAGAGCTTGCCTGCTTTGTCACCAAACTTGAAAAAGCACTGCATGGCTAATTTTTATCATGACCCCACTTAGGACTGGGGGTGGTGGGCTCCTGAATTCGCTGGGGCTGCAGTCAAGCTATCCGCGCTTTGCCGATACACAGTCAAATCATCCACACTTAAAATGTATGGTGCCCGCATAGACATACCATTACAGTATCAGCTTGCTTTTATCACACGGTCTAACTGAGACTATATTCAGACAAAATCTGGTCAACATTTGCTGTACCATTTTTAAGAAAAGGCACTTTGAAGTACACAGTTTTATACGTGTTTGCATATATGATGCCTAACAAGCCATTTCTCAGAATTTTCCCATAAGGTATAAACAAGTCTAATACCTTCTGAAAGGCAAGGTCCAAGGCTATTTCCATTCCAAATTTGCACAACATTTACTGTACTATTTTCAAGAAAATGTACTTCGAAATTTATTTATGTATTTTGTTTTTTTAAGCCAAGTTTGACAGGCCTTAACTCAGCATTTTCCCATAATGCATCAACAAATAAGACTTGTTTATACCTTATGCTAAAATTCTGAAAAAGGGCCTGTCAGAGCAGACTCTATTGTACTGTTTGTACAAACGCGTATAAAACCATGGATTTCAAAGAGCCATTACTTACAAATGGTACAGTAAAAGTTGACCAAATATTGTCTGGAAATAGCCTGGGACCTTGCCTTTCAGACATTTGTACTTTTCAGTTATTTGTACTTTATGGGAAAATTCTGAGAAATGGTCTGTCAAATGTAATTCATAACATACGATAACATGGATTTCAAAGTGCATTTTCTTAGAAATGGTACAGTAAAAGTTTTAATTTTGTCCGGACATAGCCTTGGCCATTGCCTTTCACATGCTATATGATATATATGGTTTATACATTATGGGAAAGTAAGAAATGAATTGTATTTAAGTACAGTCATGCTAAATCTGACAAGCTATCCGACTAAGCAAGAAATCCTCCTTTGTCAACAACGGATGTCAAGACTCCTGTTTTCCTCACTCATGTGGCCCTAATGAGCCACACCCGGTGCTCGTTTGTCTTATCTCTTGTTCCTGCCCACATGTTAACCACTCCCAGCTGCCTCTTGTCTGCTCCCTTGTTAGTCATGTATATACAGTCATGTGAAAAAATTAGTACACCCATTAAATATTTAGTACCTTATTAATAAATATCAACATATGAATATCAAATCTTGATTCAAATTAAATTTGTAGATGAAGGTGATGTAATTGCATCACCTATGCGAAAACAAGAAATAAATTCACTTATTTAACAAAAGAAATTAACTAAGATGCCAATTCCTACTGAGGAAAAAGTTAGGACACCCTATGCCCTAATAGCTAGTATGTCCCCCCTGGGCTGAAATAACCTCAATAAGATGTTTCCAAAACCATATATCAATCTGTGAAGTCACTGGCAGAAAGTTTTCCCCAATCTCCAATGCAGAATTCCATAAGTTGTGTGATGTTTGAAAGGTGTTTCGCGTGCAAAGCCCGCTTCAAATCACCCCACAGCATCGCAATAAGATTCAGATCCAAATTTGACTTGGCTATTCCACAACTCTCTGTTTCTTTCTTCTAAGCCTGTTCTTGGTAGATTTACTGGAATGTTTTGGGTCATTGTCATGTTGCATGGTCCACCCCCACTTCAGCTTCAACTTCTGGACAGATGATCTCACATTGTCCTCAAGCACCCTCTGACACGATGAAGAATTCATAGTGGATTCTACGATGGTGAGCTGGTCAGGTCTTGTTGCAGCAAAGCAGCCCGAAACCATCACGTCTCTGGCAAACTTCAGTCTTGCCCTGATATTTTTTTTTAATAGCAAGGGTTTCCTCCTTGCAGAAGTCCCATGTAAATCAAACTTGTGCGTCTCTTTCCGATGGTAGATGCATGTACCTTGACATCAACTGTGGCAAGAGCTTCCTGTATGTCCTGTGATGATGTTTTAGGATTTTTGGAGGCTTCTTTCAGCATCTTGCAGTCTTCTCTTGGGGTGAACTTACTAGGACAGGCTGCCCTGGCCACGTTGTCAATTGTTTTAAATGCTCTCCACTTGTAAATTATTTATTGTATATTACTTTTTATATCCCTTCCCAGACTCACTTCAATTATAAATTGACTTCGGTGGGTAGCGAAATTTTGGGCTGCATTAGCGTAAATTAGGGGGGTGTGTGTGTGTGTCGGGGGGGGGGGTAAAAGAAGCAGCACCGAAAGGAATGGGAAACAGACCCAAAACTTAAAATGTGGATCGTCCCTCTCGCCAATAATGGGTGTAACACACATTTTATGCATATATTGTAATACTGAAATCAGAGATTAGCTCAATGACTTAAAAGCGCGTGCAGCCACAAAGAAAGGTTTTACAAAAACCTTGTAAATCTTTTTTTTTTCTTCTTCTTCTCTCCCCACCACCACCCCCCCTCTTTGGAGGACAACTTTATTTTACATTAAATTAAAGGTACAGTATGAAGAGTGTGGCCACTCCAAATTCACCCGTCCTAGTACCGTCATAAGGAAAAAAAAAATGGGGGGGGGGAGGACACAGAAACAACAATCCTAACAATAACAGACACTAATTACTATGGGGAGAGAGGGGAAGAAAAA
>JAODKC010000038.1:2072190-2082990 GCA_026777985.1 Mormyrops attenuatus
TTTTCCGTTTCCTGCTCGTTACCCTGTGTATTTAGTCCGCGTTCTAGTCAGTCTTCCCCAGATCTGTCATTGATGTTTGTTCGGTGTGCTTCCCTGTTTGCTGTCTGTCCACGGAATAAATCCCCGGTTTCCCCTGCTCGCTCGCCCGCACGCACTGACCGTGACACGTATACAATAAAGTGACACTATTGGCTGGCTGGCTGCTGTTCAGCTAAATTAAATAGATGATGCCTTTTTTAAAAAAGCCGACACTAAGTGTGTAAAACAGATCAATCTACACATACATATTGTGTTGAATGTTGTGAACAAATTCACAGGTTGTGTTCATTTTAAAACTACACATGATTATGTGTAAAACATTTGAATTCTTCCAACACAGTTTTATTTAACATTGACACAAATGTGTAAACTAAAGCACTACACATAATTTGTGTAATTTTTCTACACATTCTTTCTAAGAGTGTACCTTTGTTACAAGTAATCCAAGTTACAATTATTCCTGGTCTCCCCTACTCTAAGTGAAAGAACCGAGAGTTACACTCTTGTTCTTTCCATGGATATACTGCAAATAAGAATACTCATTTTTTTGTTTGTTTTTTTTTATTGTGCAAAAGAAACATGTCAGTGTATTCGTGCAATTGAGTGTTTTGGGAAAGGTGAGGATTAGAGTTTTGCATCCGTACAAAATATTATGCAATTGCCCTGTGTTAAAAAGTAAAATGTTGTCTGTCCAATTTTGAACCAATATGGGGCATAATTTGTCTCATACATCTTGGCTACTCAATGTAAACACCCCCCCTTTCCCAAACAAAGGTTATCATAGTGGGCATGGGGGGTGGAGAGATGACCTTAATCCTTATTTCTCAGGATTGAAAGTGGCAACTCTAGTAAGTACAAAGGTGTGTGTCTCTATTCAGGCAAACACAATGCACAGTGAGGAAGAACCATGGGAATCTGAAAAGTCTGACTCATGGAATTTAGTTCTGGGGCCGACTGGAGCTGGCATTTAGGGCACAGAGAGAAAATGAAAACTCTGACAGCAAAGGGAATGATTGATGTGCTTCCCTGTTACCAGAATATTCTGTTTTTAGCTGGTATGTTTGTATTGCAATATACTGTAGAGCAGGGGTGTCAAACTATTAATAATCCCGACTACGTATCTGTGCTGGATATCACCGGCACGCCACGCTCCTTGTATGCGGAGCCTGCATGTCCACTATAGCCGAACAAAACTACAGCTAAAAGCGGCTCTGGGGACCAACTTCTTTGTCCGTTATAAGCGAAATTCCGTTATATGCGAGTCCACTATATCCGTTGCTTTTTCTGCATGTTCTTAAATGACATTCTGAAATTGGCCACTACTCAGGATTTGGCGCCAGATATTGATACACTCGTGAAGGCTAAAAAATGCCAAGTTTCAGGAGCAAATTGAAACATGAGTAAGACTAGTTCCTGTATAATGCTGCTTCAGACACTTTTTGCACTATGAAGAACAAAGTTCTGTGAAACCTAATACTTGTGGTTATCTTTAAAGAAAATCATCATTGTACAGCAGCAGCTTCAGCACAAAAGCGTTTGTTTTGGTGCAAGCATTTGTTCATGCACTCTCAGAACTTATGTATTTTTTATGTATAAATGTTATACATTTACAAGGCAGGGATTTGCTTAACTTTTTTTCCTAATAGCTCCCACTTTATTTTGTATGGTGTGGTGAGTAATTTCAAGTGGTCAGGATTACTACACTGATGTGAAAGTGTACATTTAAAATAATTTCTAGAGCTTGACAAGTTGTTTTAATCATAAAGTGTATTACTATTCTTCATTTCAGATACCTCTGACTATGTTTCGTGTCTTTGTAGATCCACTGTGATCTGATGCATAGTATTGTTGAAATTGCACTTATTTTTCCTATGAAATTCCAGGTTGTTCATAATGTTTTGTAAAAGGATGGTTAATTAAAATTAAACATTTTCTTACTTGTACTTTCACTTATTTTGTAGTTCTTTACAATAAAACAAATGAAAAATTATAGAATTATATATTGTTATGCTATTATATTACTGGTCCGGCCCAGATGAGATCAAATTGTGCTGTATGTGGCCCCTGAACTAAAATGAGTTTGACACCCCTGCTGTAGAGCAAAACAGGACAAATTTAGATTTGGGAGACATGTGTTATTTTAAAGATATAGAGTCAGATATGTATGCATATATTGCTTATCACCATACGCAGTATTAAGATATAGATTATATACATACACTGCAAACTAAATATTTTATAAATGGCAATAACATTTTACATATATATTTATATATGAAATGTTATTGTCATTTAATTAGCAGTATAAATATTAGATGTAGAAATTTTTTATTTGCCTGAACTACTGTAACCATAATGTTTTTTCTCCTAGGCTTCCCGGTCACATAAACAACTTTTTACTGCAACTTTTTCTTCAGGCAGCACTAAACGAAGCACAAACAGGACAGAAGACAGTGATGCTGTTATCAAAAGTCATTGATTTTCCTACCCTTTTTGAGGCAAACGTTTACAATGGAACATCCTCACAGAGAAACACTGAATTTCTGATAGATCTGTTTTCCCATATTAAAGAAACAGAAAAAGACAAAAGTCTTCAGGCAATATTACATCCAGTTTATCAATCAACTCCTGCAGTCTGGGATATAGACCTCTCTAAGGGGAAGGCGTCCATCCTCCGTGAAGTGATGAAATTCCAGACGGAAAAAAAAGCAGTAAACATTATAAAGTGGTCAGATGAAGGGAATGAGCAATTAAGTTTTCTTCAGTGTCTGCCCTACATTTCACATCTAAGGTAAGTTTTTTTTGTTCAAATGGGATCAGGTTAAGTTTTTACCTGGCATCATTTGAGCAAGTACTATGCTACCAGTATGAATCACAGTGTCTGCCAACTAATTTAATTGAATAATTTTATTTAGTAGCCTGAAGTTTAAGAATGAGATGACAGTTTCACCTTCTGTCACAATCACTTTAATGTTCTCCCACAATCTCCCACTTCCGACTTCCAACTAGAACCTCATGTTCACTCACTTTCAGAAATTATTCCGGCCCTTGCTTAGAATCAAACTCATCTTATTGCCAGTTAGATCATGCCTCTACTACAATTATCAAGCACTGTTCTGACATGCTTTCAGCTCCCATTTTATATTTCGTAAACCATAACCTTGTATTGTTCATCCTCAACTGAAAACTTCTGGTGTTACACCTGTTCTCAAACCACACTCAGTTAAAATCTTATGCACCAATTTTAAATCTTCCCTTTACAACAATTTTGGAAAAATTGAATAATAAAAGAATAGTATTACTTTATTAATCCCTGTGGGAAAAATTGTTTTTTTGCTCCTTTCAAGGCGCGCTCCAGGAGTCAGTTTTAGGCCCTATTCTCTTCTTCATTTATATGCTTCCATTTGGTCATATTATTCATTGCTATTGTCTCAGTTTTCATTGTTATGCTAATGACACACAAATATAAGTACTGATACAGTTACCTCCATGGCATTTACTTCACTAATTAATTCCTTTAGTGAACTTAATTCCGAAAAAAATGATTCTTCTACTTGATTCAAATTCATTTATTTCCTCTCTGCCTGACTCAAAAAATTATCAGAATAAGGTTCTAATAGAACGATCAACAACAATGTGTAATTTATGCATTATTGAATTCCCCAGACTTCTGTAATGTTAGCTTGGCTAACGTTATGTCATCTTGTTATAACATTTACGTTATGGTAAGTTCTAATGTTAACGGACTGCTTCCGGAGCTGGCACAGGTAGTGCAACTCAGGGGATGAGCCAAACACGAGCTCCACTAGGGTTTACAGCTCACAGCCAAACATGAGGGTGGCAGGGGTGCAGCTGGTACTTTCCTGTACCACTGCACGATACGCCCACAGGACCAGGGGAAGGCGGGCATCACTGTCATGGTGGTGCTCGGCAATGAGGATCATCAGTTGTGCAGCTAGTGTTTGGTGAAACCACTCCACCAGCCCGTCACTCTGCGGGTGAAGGGAGGTGGTGTGAGTCTTCATGATCCCCAGCCGCCATCAGACCTTGCCAAACACCTATGACTCAAAGTTCAGCGTGGGGGCCCTGAACCTACAAAAGAACTCCTGAAGGAGTTTCACCACTGTGGTGGTGGTGCTCTGGTCAGGAACTGTTTCCGCCTCGGGCCACTTCATGAAAAGGTCCATGGCCATGAGTATATAGCAGATCCCAGCCACAGTTTGGGGAAAGGGGCCCAGGACATCCACCCCACTCTATGGGGGCAGCCACCAGGTATGGCTGCAGGGGAGCCCAGGACTGCCAGCTAGGACCCTTCTGAGCTACGCACACGTCGCAGCATTGCACAAACAGCTCGGTGTCCTGCTGGCAACTGGGCCAGTAGAAACACTGCGGCAGCTTTTTTACCCCAAAGTGCCATGACCTGACAACTCCATGTACTGTCCTCAACATGGCAGGGTACAGGCTCTGGGGCACCAGCATCTGCAGCAACTCCCTTGCACCATCTGGCGATCACCAATGCCGATACAGCAGACCGTCGCGCTCTTCCAGAGTGTCCCACTGAGAGTGGTAGGCCTTGATTTCCAGGCTGGAGGCCGAGATCACCTTCCAGCCTGGTCGCCTGCCCTCGCCCAGCCACTCCCTTACTATGGCCAGTGCAGGATCGCTGTTCTGTTCTATGATAAGCTGCAGCCGATGACAGCAATTTGCAGTGATGCAGGGCCTACAGGAGAGAGAGCATCAGCATTCCCATGCAGTTTCCGGGGGAGGTGCTGGGCCTCAAACCTGAACTCTGCCGGCACCTCTAATCCTCTAATAGGCAGGCCACTTGTCCCTCTGGGTTGCAGAAACTCAGGGGCCATGCCAGGGACGCGGGCTCCATCCGCAAACAGGACTGCCAGTGTTCCACCCCTGACAGGTATGAATCGAAATGACTCCGGTTCTTTCTTTGGAACTGATTTAATAATTTGTCACTTTCATTTATCTGATTTACAGCACTTGGAACCGAACAATACAGACAGTGCTCCGACCTCTACAACTTACGACAGTTTTTCTTGACAGTCTTTTCAATATTACCGGAAAACCCCTTTCCCAAGGTCACGTGACCCTCGCCTTAAACGGACAGCTCAGTTTTTCGCTACTGTTGTCCCTTCCAATGTGAACCAAAGTAAATATAACAAAATATACAAAAGCAAAATACTTTACATTGGTACTGCCCGTACCATCCAGACTCCTCTGCATTAACGACTAAAACATACCTAAGCATTAAACATATGTAAAACATGAAACATCAAGGCTGCAACACCCTCCCCCTCAAAAAAAAATGTCATCAAACATTTTGTGTCTCCCCATAACATTGACAGGAGAAGTACAAAGTGAGTGTGTCTGCATCATGCATTGTTATGACAACAGCTCAGAGCAATGTCACTCTGTGATTAATCATTGTCCAGTTACCTCCATTTTCTTTTCACAAAGCCTGGCATGCACATGGTCTAAGCTGGATCAGTCCCACCATATGTAGAGATGCTCGCCCCGTCGGGATGAAGGTGGGCCCAACCTATCTGCCGTAAGGGGCAACGAAACTACCACATGCACCTCTATTAATGCTTACAAGCATTGTTTCTGCCATTTGACTTTCCCACATACTATCAATACTACTACTAAAGAAACAAACCAATACATATTCCTATTCATTTGAATACTCAATATTTTGCTACCGCTGATTATACAACATCTCACTTGCAATTACATCCTATAAACTTTACCCCCACTTCCCTTTAAACACAATTAGAAGCGAAAAGGATACAGTAATGAAGAGCTGATATCAGGGTTACTCCTGATCACCCCCATGTGCCTCAGGCGACTGCATGTTCCTTTCAGCATCGCCACTCGGCTTATCACCGGATCTGTGCTCTGTGCATTTTTTATGTCCTCCATCGTCAGAGGCTGAATGGACACAGTGTCTCTGATGTCTTTATGCAGAGCGTCCACATTACATCTCACAGCCGATATCCAGTTAATCTCACCTCTCTCTGACTCTGTGCTTCACTCAGTGACTGCAACACCCCAGGCTGAAGTTCCTCTGTGTATTCCTGTATAGTTTCCTCAATAGGTTTTGGTCTCCAGGAGAGGAAATCTGCATCTACATTTGCTGATCCAGGCCTGTACTTCAAAGTGAATCTGTAATCTGCCAATTTGACAACCCAGCGAATTCCTGTGGCATTCAATTTCGCCATTTTGGTGACATAAGTTAACGGGTTATTGTCACTGTACACTGTGAAGTGTAGCACGTGAAACGAATAACCAAGAAAGCATTCTGTGATGGCCCATTTGAGAGCCAGGAATTCTAATTTGCTTGAATGCAACCTATAATTCCTCTCAGCTGTTGTCAGTGTCCTGGATCCATAAGTGATGACCCTCAGGACCCCGTCCTGCTGCTGACACAACACAGCTCCAAAGCCATCTTCAGAGGCTTCAATGTGTAGCACAAAGGGTTGTTCCAAGTCAGGATATGCCATTACTGGTGGATTCAAAAAGCAATCTACTATCTCTGACAAGGTTTTTCTGTGAAGCTCAGTCCATTCAACTGGATGGGACGGTGGCAACTAGGTTGGTTGATGACCACTACCTTCCCCCTTTTTCCTCTGTTTTGATACAGTCTGGGTTTGCCAAAAGTGCATACAAAGATCTCGCTGTCCTTAGTTAGTTATATACAGGCGGTAATAACTCAGGAAACCCAGTAACTTCCTCACTTCAGGAAGTGCAATGTGGATGGTGTCTCATATTTTAGAGCTTGTACTGCTTCTGGCTCTTTTGGATTCATCCTGTGTCCATCTGCTGAGATGATACGACCCACATAACACACTTCAGGCCTGAAGGACACACATTTCCTTGGTCTCAGTTTGATGCCACATTCATGCTGTCGCCTGAGCACCTTCCTGACATGTTCTACATGCTGGCTGAAGTCTGCACTGAACACCAACACATCATCTACTGTAGGTAAGGAACACAGATGTTATCTCTCAGGTCCCTCAAACATCCTTCCATGTACTGCTGGAAAGCAGCTGGTGCATTTGTGAGGCCAAATGGAATCCGGACCCACTCATACGATCCCCAAGGTGTGATAAATGCAGTGCATGGCCTACTGCTCTCTCCCACAAACCCTTGATGGTATGCTTTACCTTGGTCCAGCACCGTGAACCATGAGTTGCCCCCCAGGTTATCCTGGATTCTAGTGATGGGGTGTTGGTCAGCTAATGTCTTCTCATTCAGCTGCCTGTAATCCACACATAAACGAAGACCACCATCTTTTTTCCTGACACACACCACTGGTGATGAGTATGAAGAATATGATTCTTGGATCAGTCCTTGATTCAATAAATCTTGAATGTGATTTTTGACTTCCTGGTAGAGATGTCTAGGGATGATGTTATATGTTTTCTGGACAAGAATATTATCTTTCAACTGTATATCCATCTTTAAGTCAGAGATGCACCCCATGTCTCAGTCATCCTTAGTAAACACATTACACTCTTCTCTCAACATCTGCTGTACTTGCCGTCGTTGATCTTCTGGTAGATGGCTTAGATCCACTGGAGGATCCCATGGCTCACTGTGTGTGAGCTGGCTTGCATGATTCACTTGATTAGTCTCGTTACTGTCTTCAGCTGTCTGGGGTTCTGTACACGAAGGTGACATTATTTGCGGGGGATAAGCTGCATCAACTGCGTGCAACCCACCCAGAACAGTACGCCCGCTCAGACTTACATCCCTGTCTGTTACATTCTCAACAATCACCATAATCTGTCCTTTCTCCTCTGTCGGAAGCTGGAAAAGTTGCTCTCAGACCACGAGCCCTGCCAACCATGGCTCATCTTGGTTTGGTTCTAACACGGCATGTGTTCTGTTCATGACACTACTATTCAGATATCCACAACTCACACTCACTGACTGATGCTTGGGTACAACAGTCGGCAACCGTCCTGTCCTGGCGATGTGATAATCATGGTCAGGCTGACGTTTGGTTAACACTGATAAAACAGCTCTTACTCTTTTCTGACACATCAGCACATCCAGTGCTGAGCACAGTTTCTGTACCATATAGCTAGGGGGTGTATCTGATTCCGCAGCATTTTTCTGTGCCAACTCTTCAATAACATTAAATCCAATAATGGGACATTCCATGTCAGTGTTAGCTATGAGGGTGGGCACCCAGAGTGGTCTATCACTCGTCCCAGCTAGTGTACTCTTAGACAGCCTAAACTCCACTCCCATCCAACCCTCATAGGGGATGCGCGTTTTGTTAGCAGCAGAGAGAATCGGTCCTCCCTCTTCCACCAGATCCCTCACAGGCCTCACTTCAACCTCAGGCAAGTATTTTCTTTTCCACTTACTGCTGACAATGGACACCTGTGACCCAGTGTCCCACAGCACCGAGGTGCCGACACCCCCTAAAGAGCCTTGAACGAGACACCTTGTTCCCACCAGTCTCGTAACTCGCTGCTGTTTACCAGATGGGGGAATAGTAGTATGGAATATGTCCACTGAGTTTGCCTTCTCTCTAACAGAGGATGAAATGTCAATTTTATTTAAATTGGCAGTTGTCATTGGTCTCTTCCGACAGCCTGCTGCCCAAGCACTTACACTATAGCAGTGGGTGCATTTTCCACCTGGGTTATCTTTTTCACATTGTTTGTTATATTTGGTCCCAGTTTGCGGATAATACTTTCTAGCTGACTGTTCATTTGCTTTTGATGCTTGAAGCGCAGATGTGTTACTGAGAGTTGCTATCTGTGCGGTAAGATTTTGAATTGCTTCACAGATGGTTTTATTTCCTTTATCTACCTTTCCAATCAAAGTATCACATTTTTGAATCTTTGCTTGTCTTGTATTAAGCTCTTGGTGACGACCTGGAACAATACTCTCACTTGTTTCTTCACCTACTGACGCTACCTTCAGCATCCTAGTTTTCGCCACAGCTGACATTTTGTTCTTCCTTTCCATTTTCAAGCTGTATGCAGCATTCAGTTTTTCCAGCAGAACCTCATCTGCTGTCTGCGGATCCCTTAGATATGGCTTTAAATCTGTGTGGATTGTGTCATCTTGAAGTCCTGTTAACACTGTTTGGAGGAACTGACTTTGGATCAATTCAGGGGCGTATTTCAGTCCAGTGTGCACTCTCTCTGAAGCAAATAGAACCTGCTGCCTCAGATCCATGGCTCACACTAAAAACTGACTTGGGGTTTCTTTCACTTCCTGCACTGCGCAAGTAAGTGAATGGTACAGTTCTGTGGTGTCCTTCTCAATATAATGTGTCCTTAGAATTTGTTGCAAGACAATCAAAGTCAAATCTGTTCGACTTTCCAGGTAGCTCTTCAGCTTCAGTCCTGGAGTTATAGCTTGTATGACAGCTTCCACTGTTTCGTTTTCATCATACCCCTTTTTTAATGCCCTCTTAATTTGTCTTTCCAAAATTGAATAACTCAATTTATCCTTCTGATTTGGTTCCCCAATTTGGCCAACAATTTTGAAATCCCTTCGAAATATTTGCTGAATTACTGTCTGGTTTGTTCCTGGAATCAGTACAGATTCAGTATCATTTTGCTTACAATCATTACAATCATTCCCGGTCTCCCCTACTCTAAGTGAAAGAACCAAGAGTTACAAATACTCTGCTTTGTAAATATTGTTCTTGTTCTTTCCATGTATATACTGCAAATAAGAATACTCACTTTTTGTTTGTTTTTTTTTTATTGTGCAAAAGAAACATGTCAGTGTATTTGTCCAATTAAGTGTTCTGGGAAAGGTGAGGATTAGAGTTTTGCATCCGTACCAAATATTATGCAATTGCCCTGTGTTAAAAAGTAAAACGTTGTCTGTACAGTTTTGAATCAATATGGGGCATAATTTGTCTCATACAAATTATTTGTCTCATGGGCCGACTGGAGCTGGTATTTAGGGCAGACAGAGAAAATGAAAACTCTGATAGAAAAGGGAATGATTGATGTGCTTCCCTGTTGTAAGAATGTTCTGTCTTTGGCTGGTATGTTTGCATTGCAATATACTGTAGAGCAAAACAGTAATATAAAGGTGTGTAACAGGACAAATTTAGATTTGGGAAACCTGCGTTATTTTAAAGATACAGAGTCAGATATGTTTGCATATATTTGTTATTACCATACGCAGTATTAAGATATAGATTATACACGTACACTGCTAACTAAATATTTTATAAATGACAATAACATTTTACATATATATTTATATATGAAATGTTACTGTCATTTAATTAGCAGTATAAATATTAAATGTAGAATTTTTTTATTTGCCTGAACTATTGTAATTCAGTGGTACTGGGATTTTGCACTAAAGCCGCGAAAGGGGATGCTTTGCTGTTTTGTCTGCATGCTACTTTGCCAGCAACTGCACATTTTATTGTGAAGTGCACTATTAAGCTGAATGAAAGCTTAAAATAAAATGTCCATCACTGCATTATAAGTAAAACTACTAAATCCACAATTCAGTACTAATCTTGTTTATTCCGCCAAAAACGACTTAACCATAATGTTTTTTCTCCTAGGCTTCCCAGTCCCGTAAACAACTTTTTACTGCAACTTTTTCTTCAGGCAGCACTAAACGAAGCACAAACAGGACAGAAGACAGTGATGCTGTTATCAGAAGTCATTGGTTTTCATACCATTTTTGAGGCAAACGTTTATAATAAAACATCCTCACAGAGAAACACTGAATTTCTGATAGATCTGT
>JAODKC010000038.1:2121597-2141117 GCA_026777985.1 Mormyrops attenuatus
AATGACAAACAGACTCATGATGGTCATTGAGAAGACCATCCAATATTAGCTGAGGCAGCTGGGATCACTTCCCAGACACTGCTCTGAGAAGCGTACTTAAACTTAGTAAAGGGGACTCTGTGGAACAACAGATAGCTTGTTATTCCTTATATACATTTAATATCTAAAGGTAATCCATGCAGGGAGCAGAAATATATATGTAAAGTACAGATATTTTATGGGTTACACTGAAATAAAGATAGCTGATTATAAGAAAGACCTCGGTGTGCATGTTGATGCTTCCATGTCCTACTCTTACCAGTGTGGTGAAGCAATTAAAAGGGCAATAGAATGTTAGGTTGATCTCTAGGTGTGTGAAGTTTAGGTCAAAGGAAGGTGATGCTAAGATTATACAATTCCTTAGCAAGACCCAACCTAGAATATTTTGTGCAGGTTTGGTCACCTTAAAAACAACATTGTTGCCTTAAGAAGGGTTCAGCGCTCCTGGTCTTCGAGGAATGTCTTATGAGGAGAGGTTAGCTGAGCTGAATCTGTTCAACCTTGAGCAAGAGTGGGACACTGAGGTCTTTCTCATAATCAGCTTCTTTTATTTCTGTGGAACCCATAAAATATCTGTACTTTCTGCTCCCTGCATGGATTACCTTACATTTATCTACGTTAAATTTCACCTGCCAGGTATCAGCCCAGTTGCTCATTAAATCAAGATCCCGTTGTAGCCTCTGTGCTACTAGTTCAGTATCTGCTACCCCACCCACCTTGTTGTCGTCTACAAATTTAACCAGTTTACTGTATGTATTGGTTTCAACATCATTAATGTAAATTAGGAACAATAGTGCTCCTAACATTGAACCCTGTGGTACCCCACGATGAACGCAGGCCCACTGTGACATTGTGTCTCTAATAACTACCCGCTGCTTCCTGTATGTTAACCAGTTTTCAATCCGTTTATAGCTTCCATTACTTTTCCAGTTATGCAAGTTAAACTGATCGGCCTATAGTTTGCCACATTACTTCTATCCCCATGTGCTCTCCCAGGAGTGTCTGTAATTAGCCTGGGTGCACCACAGAGGCTGTCCAAAGCTATTTAGTGAGGAATGTGACAATGAATCATAGCCTTCATGTTTATTTACATTCTTTATATTCATCACATTCTTTCTCTAAATGATCATGGTGCTTCTGCTGACGTAATAACCGAGTGCTGATTATTCCATTTTCTTTTAGGCCAAGAAGGAACAAAGGAGTCAAATAATCAAACACAGCGTTCATTTGCATTAAATATGTGCTCAGACTTATTTTGAAGATGAAATGTGGTTTCTGGCTCTTAATGTCATGGAGTATTCTTTTGTAACACTAACTGAGAATTTCATTACCATACATGCAGCAGTTAGGTAAATAAGTTAAATAATTATACCAGACCAAATAAGAAATATAGATCATGAAATGTGTGTAAAATTACATATTATCGTTAATAATGACTAATAAGCGCCAGTCTGGAAGGAAATATATCCGCAGTACAACAAAATGATTCTCCTCATTTAATTACATTGTTACTGCACATATGTTACAGGAAGGTAATGGAAAAATGCCACCACTGCAAAAAAAGTCACAAAAATGAGTGCTCCTCCTGTAAAGGTGATACTAGGATGCTGGTTGTGGGAAGTACAGCCTCAACAGGACTCAAGGGTGCAGAATGACAGCTGGACAGGACAACAAATGGAGCTTTTCAGTAAGAAAACCGTTCTTTGTATGTTAGCGAAATGCTAACTGCCATTCAGAGGGACAAAGGAAGAGGCTGGGACAGACCATCCTTAGAATCAAAATCACAGACGAATGATGAACTCGATCACTTTCTAAACAAACTCCTTTGACACCGAGTGCTATATAGAGGACAGCATTTTTGTTTGCACCGATATAAAAAATACAGTTAATACAGCAACACCATATAGGCCTACACCTGTACAAATATACAGCACTGACAAGGTATTACAGAGCCAGGAAAGAGACACGTTAAATAGCCATGATCAAAGATTTCTAGCAGTCAGCCATTATAATTATAACATTAAAAGACTTCAGGTCTAATATAAATACCCAGATGTATTCATGTGCACTTTCATACAGTGTTGTGTTGCTTTACGAGAGCCACAGTGTTTGGGCCACTAATTAGTCCCATTAAATGGTGTTTAACAGCACAACACAGCAGTGGCTGCATTAAGGATTTACCAGGTGCACAAACATTTCATGTAAAACTGTACAAAAGTACTGCGAAGGTTTATTTCCCCCCCAGTTACACTTAAGTTCCACCTTCAACTTCCAATCCTCACCTAAGAAGTCAGCAGACTATACCAGCCTGGTCATAATGTTAATAGCAAAAACACCCCCCCCAACACAAACAGTGCCTATTGTACACAAACCCGTATCACAGTTTGGGACTATAACCAGTGTCCATGTCCCCTGCAGCAGACTGCTTTGTGTCCACGCAATCCGATCGGTTCTATCAGAGGTGCTCTCACATGGACATTTAAATGACCCAGTGGTTCCATCTGCAGGGTGATGTCGGGGATCAACAGGCGGCTGGGCCGTAAACTTGGAATGCTTCCCCTCCCCCGGGAACACACAGCTCACCCAGGGGCATACAAACCCATGGTGAGGGGGGGAGTAGAGCGGATAACCAGGCTGCCCCCCTTGCATCACTCTGCAGCATTGCATTGTGGGTGAGGACCTATGGACGTTGGCCTGTTTGTGGACAAGGTGAGACAGCCGGAATAAAAAGGAGCATTAGTCTCAGGCCACGACAACACATATTTATGGCAAGTAACAATGTAGTGATTAACGACGAACAGGAGGCGGTAGCCAGCCACTCAGAGAAGGACAGACAGAATGAGATGAGTGCAAATGCATATAGCCCACATACTGCAGTGTGAAAAAGAAGAGGAAAAAAAAAAGAAATCAGCTCAATATTTCCATAGAGTGTGGTTCCCTTTCAGCCAAAGTCAAAACATTGGTGACCCTCCTCTGTGACCTTTGACCTTAGGAATAGTGGTCAACTACACTCAAGGAACACAGTCTTAGTGTGACAGCAGCTCTGCCCAAGATGGGAGGAAGTCGCATGCATGAGTTTGACAAAGCCAAGCACTGCATGTCTGTGTGTGTGTGATACAGAATCTCTCTATGAGGCTTTAAAAACTACAGCCATGCCTGTGAAGAGTGTATATGCAGGCTCAGTCTTAATTGTTTGTAGTCATATGCACACAGCACACATATTTGCAAAGCTCACAGACACCGTACATTTACAGACGCTTGAAATCCACACTCCTATGTACTGCTGCTGCTGCTCACAAGAACAAATAAATCAGACGCACAGGAAACAGACACTAACCTGTGATGTATTTTGCTCCAATTAACATAAACATGCTACCCAATATGTAAAATCCCATGGGGACACTACTGAAGATACTAGTTTCACCTGCAGGCCATCCAGAACGCGGGTCCGATTGGCGCAACACAGAGAGGAGAAAGAGACAGTGGGACTGATAAATACAGTGTTCAGGACACAATGGAAAAACAGAGCAGCCCTGTCATGTGACCAGTGACAGGGGGCGGGGCTTGGGACACATCTGATTGGAGCTTAAGTCAAGGCAAGTTTAGTTAAAGAAAAATCAATAAACGCAAGAGGGGAGTTAGACCAAATTTGAAACGATTAGGATTATCTGGTGAATTTCTTCTATTTACAAAAAAATGAGTAATCAAAGAATTTGTAACTTAATTTGTAATTGAATTGGATGAAATTAAGAAGAGTAGTATAGAATTAAGATTACACTGAAGGTGATGAGGTCAGATTCTGTAGGAGTGCCAGGGGGCCGGTTCTGGGATGGTTGCACAATCCCATGCTGAAGCACGTGACCTCTGGGGTCAACCCCGGGGCTAATTAAGAGACGCACTGGCAGTTGAGATACCAGGCAGGAAAGCGAAAGTATGCCTGTATAAAACACTAAAAAGAGCACTGATCCTCTGGGCTCTGGGTTTAACTCACACCCCCTGTCACCTTCACGTGTCGTGCTTTTCAGGAATTATACTTTTCCTTTAAGTGCAGCAAGTATTAAAGAACAACATATAACAGAGTCAAACCCTGAACAGGAGCTCAGTGGCCATTAAATCTACTGAACAGTAACAGCCTTCAACCGGTAGTATACACCAATGTCGGGGTATAATAATACTGGGGTGAGGGATGGAATCCCTTTGTATTCAGTTACAGATGACATTACTAATAAAGTGACTTTTTTAAAGTCACTGTCCTGGAAGATACAAAGACAGCGACAATGTTAAACCACAGCAGAGGTTTGGGAGTCCCTGCAGCTCACATGGACATCACACTCAGAGCTCTACGTGAACGTCCACCTTGAAAAGACGATGGTGGCTCTTTTGTGGGCTGCGCGGGGCCACGGGGCAGGCGCACACATGTACCGTTTCCGTTAGTGATGGGTTCTGTGGTCTCCCAGTTCATGGCCTTCTGCACAGCCTTTTTCCAGCGTGCGTAGCGGAACTCACTCTCTGGCAGGAGGGAAGAATGGCAGTAAACCAGCAGGTGGCAGCACACGCACAATTTTGAAAAAAATCCCCCCAAATACTGTACATGTCCTCTGGTTTAAAAAAAACAAAAAAAAAAAAAAAAAAAACACACATTTTGTCACTCTACAGCCTGAAATGAAAATACAACAGAACTTAATTCGTCCATCTTAATTTACTCAATCCAACATATAATACCCAAGTGAAAGAAAAATCAGCAATAGTTCTGAAAAAATAATCACAAATAAAAAGCAAGAATAACAGACTGAATCAATACATTGTGGAAGCCCCTCTGGCTTTAATTTCAGCACTGAGCCTGTTCGGATACTCATCCATCAACTTAGCACTCCCAGACTGAGCAGTACTTGCCCACTCTTCCTTATTGTTCAAGCTCTGATTGGATGGCGCCCCCTGGTGGGTTGAAATATTCTAGTTATCCCACAGATTTTCAGTGGGGTGCACGTCTGGGTTCTGACTAGGTCACACAAGGACATTCACCATTTTCTCCTTCAGCCACAGTATGGCCGGTTTGGCGGTGTGCTTCCAATCATTATTATGCTGAAAGGTGAAACGTTTCCACCTTCAACTATTCGGCAGTTGCCGCATGCATTTTCCCATCTATCCTGACGTGCTCCAGTCCCTGCTGCTGGGAAACACCCCCACAGCAGGATGCTACCCGCACCATGCTTTACTGCAGGCATAGTGTTTTTTGGGCGCTGAGCTGCATGGACTTTCAGCCAGGATGTACCGTTTGGCATTGAAGCCAAAGAGTTCGATTTTGGTCTCATCGGACCATAGCACCTTTTTCCACTTGGCCTCAGAATGTTCAAGGTGGCTCTTGGCAAAGCACAAAACAAGACTTCATGTGACCTTTCTTGAGGAGTGGCTTCTCCTTGCAACCCTCTCATACAAGCCAGATTCAGGGAGCACTTGTGATGTTGTCATGCATGTGATGTTGCCATAAAGTCATGTGACTCCTTCAGAACTGCCATTGGCTTCTCGGCAGCCTCTCTGACCAGTTTCCTCCTGGCTCTGCCATCCAGTTTGCAGGGCTGGCCGAATTCAGGCAGGGGCCTGGTAGTACCAAACACCTTCTACTTCTTAATTATGGACTTAACAGTGCCTCTAGTGATAGATAAGGTCTTTGCAATCTTTTTGTACCCACCTCCTGACTTTTGCCTGTCCACAACTTTTTCCCTTGGAGATCTTTTGAAAGTGCCTTGGCGGCCATGGTAACTGGTTTGCTTTCAGCTGTACGGCCTAGCACTGGAATAGTCTAGGAGTAGCTGCTTCCTCAACTACTCAAAATCATTACAAATCGACCACAGGTGGGAGCAAATGACCTGGGTGTGCGACCCTGAAGGTGATTGGGTATACTTGATTGAGTTTATATGTGGTATATTTGGGGGGGGGGGCAGAGGGGAGTGATCCTTTACCAATCTGTTATTCTTGTTTCTCATTTTTATTTTTATTTTTTATTTTTCAGGACTGTTGCCATTTTTCTTTCACTTGGATATTAGTTGAATTGAGTAAAGCTGGACAAATTCAGTTCTGTTGCGTTTTCATTTCAGGTTGTAAAGTGACAGAATGTGATTTTTTTGACAGAGGGCGATTACTTACCCACTGTAGATAGATGTAAAGTCATATTTTAGACTAATTCTGTCAGGAATTTGTCATACTTGTCATGGTAAATGCATGGAAGGTAAATAAAAGGAGTACCGTTTGTGGTACAGTGAGAAATGCCGTTTCATGAAAGAAAACCCCCAGTTTCCTCCATAATATTTGCAAAATAATACACGGGGATTCAGTTCCAGCTTCTGTGAAAGAAAGCTTCACTGGTGACAGAAGCTTAGTAGCATTACCGCGAGTACTGATGCTACCTACGAACAAGCAGGAGGCTCAGTAATGGACATGGCCCAAGCAGGCAATGCTGCGGGGCCGTGGCCGAGTGAGCGAGGTCCCCGGTTTCATGCCGGACGAGTCAGGCGCCCAGACAGACACCCATCGCTTGCATACCTTCAGGGTTGATCTGGGGTTCGAACTTCTCTGAGGTAACGGCACTCAGGTCCTCGGGCCTCAGGCTCCACACGCTGACGCCCTCCGCTGCCCCAGCCGCCATGGCGGCACCGAGGGCAGTCGTCTCTGGCATCGAGGGCTTCACTGCAACACGGAAATGGGGGGGGTGGAGGGCAGGGGGGCGGCAATCAGCCCTCATGCCTCCATTTATAGCAGAAACAAAAGAAATCTTCCTGTGTAGTGTGGGTCTGATTGGCTAGATGGCGCTCTCTCACCCACAGGGATGCAGAGGATATCAGCCTGGAGCTGCATGAGCAGCCGGTTGGAGGTCATGCCCCCGTCCACCTGCAGCTGCGTGAGAGGGATGCCGCTGTCCTGGTTCATCGCATCCAAGATCTGCAACAGGAACAAGCAGAGACCCACTAACTCCCTATCATGAGCCGGCATCCTGACAGGTCCCTGATGTCATCCTCCCCGCAACAAGGGGACTGGCTGCCCCGGATGCGCACATTTAAAAGCCTCCTTGAACGGTGGACTCGCAGTAAATCACAGAGTTCCCTTTTTTGCTTTAAACATTCTTAAAACCTTGTTGAGCTAGTTTGGGTGTACAGTATATGGATATGGTGATGTGTTATTACTAACATTAAGCTGTGTCAGACGCACACTGTACTCTCAGAACCTGTAGGGGTGACTGCCATTGATTGTCATATATTGTACTTTCTCCTGTTTTTGGTTTATCCAGGGAGGCATGTTCTTTTCTTAAACCAGCGAATCTGGTTTAAAATTCTTTTATTTGTATTTAAGTGTCTTAGTGGCTGTGCCCCTCCTTATTTAGCAGAACTGCTTCACCCATTTGCTCCATCTCGATCACTTAGCTCAGCAGACCAGCTGCTTCTATCTGTACCAAAGGCAAATCGTAAACTAAGGGGTGATAGAGCTTTTGCGGTAGTCGCACCAAAACTCTGGAATGACTTGCCACTGCATGTGAGGCAAGCTCCATCCCTTCTTGTTTTTAAATCTCGCTTAAACGCATTTTTATTCTTTAGCTTTCGATCCAGTATGTTGTGGTGACCGAGACATATTTTCTTCTTTTTTCTTTCGTGTTTTGATTATTCTTTTGCTTTTATTAGTTTTTTTGTGTTTTTTGGTTTGTGTTTATATTTGTATTTGTCATATGACGTACAGCACTTTGGTCAGCCAAGTGGTTGTTTTTATAAGTGCTTTATAAATAAATTGGTTTGGTTTGGTTTGACTTCCTGTGGGGGGGGGGGCTCTCACCTCCCGTGTCTGGAAGCAGACTGCCTCCAGGGCGGCGAAGGCCAGGTGATTCCTGTTAGTGAACTGAGTCAGACCGCAGATAATCCTATATGTGGGGGAGAGGGGGGGTTACACAAAGGGGTAGGCACTGTTACCACAGTGTGTCTCACTCACAAGAGCAGAGATTAAATAGCAGAAGGGTGACACATTCATTTAGCCTCAGCACTTAAACTGGTCCTGACACTGGCGGCGCCAGAGCACAGGCACACTCACCCCCGGGCGCTGGGCTCCCAGTAGGGGGCATATAAGCCAGAGAACGCTGGTACGAAGTAGCAGCCGTAAGAGGTCCCAACAGTAGCAGCCATGTTCTCTGTGGGGAGGGGAGCAAAGTCTAATTAGAGGGGAAATGCTCATTTTTTCCCCACACACATACTATTAAGCAACAGCCTTTAAATAAAAAAGGAAGCAGAAGCAATAAGACACAGGCTGTTGGGGGCTCCAGAGTCCCACTGGTGGTCCCCTAAGCCCTATTCCTGGAGGGGTTCATTATGTACAAGTTTGCCAGGTCTATGACTGACCGACAACCTCAGCAATGAGCGATAAGCTGTACCACAGAAACACTTCAGCGGGAGGTTTGTGAGAAAGACGGAAGCCACTTCAGATTCATTTATAACACATAAACCCAGCTGCAGAACTCGAAGCTGATCTCTGGGTCACAAGGTTACATGTAGCTGCTAATTCCCACCTACATTTGATGGTGAATAATCTGACATGGGGTTTCGGGGGCGATGTCAGCATTTTACACCAGTGTGAGTGAGCCTGAATTATCACAAGGACCATACACTGAACTCCAGCACTTCCAGGGAGCCTAAAGCCACATTGGAGGCCCTTATCAGTAGGTGCAATCATTAACGTGCAGTGAGGTTAGACACAGTGACTCATCTGCTCTCCACATCATGGGGCAGAGGACATGGCTCACCTATCTCGGTGGAGGACTGCACAATCCCCAGGTTATCCTTCAACCACTGCACCACTGCCCCAGCTATGGCCACCGAACCCTGCAGGGGGAACGAGTCAACAGACACCCGAGTGGCTGACGCAGCAAAACACGCATCTCTCTGGTCTCTCATCTAAAAGGTATACAAAGCTGAGCCAGTGTGGCTACATCTAACAGGAATGACTAATTCTCAATCTCAATCTCTCCCAGCAGATTATACAGATTATACCAGCTGTCACGCTCATAAAATCTTAGCTGATGATTAACTGGCATGCAAATAATTGTGATTAACAATTTGTTTGTCTTTTTCCGTTCATTTTATAGCACTATTAGAGAGTTAGCCTAATCATAGTTTAATAATATATACACACTTTATGAAGAAGGAGAGCTATTAATCAGCATCCGCATAACATTTTCTGGCACTGCCCAATCCGTTCATCCTGCCATTTTATGGCAAACCATGTTGTCTACATTCACAGCAAACTAAGCCGGATAACTTATTGAAATTAGAGTAGTCTGGGGTAAACATAAATGAACATAGATGAAGTCCATTTAAACTGGGGTACCTTACATCCAACAAGTTATTCAGCTAAGCAAGAAATCCGGCTTTGTAAATCATAAGACAGCACCTTGTGTTAATGGTTCTGCTAACTTATAACAATCCATTTTCTTTGCTTCTCTATTTGGTTTGTCCTATTGGCATTATCTAGTGACTTTGCTGCAGCATAAGAGTGGTAGCTGACAGGGGCATATGCTCAGCCCACCATGACTGGGGTACATAACCAGACCCATAAACATGCACCCAAACACAGGTATAGGTGCTATGCAGAACTTTCATTAAACAGACAGAAAACAAGAATCCAAAATCAGAATATCTGGCTTAATATCCCATTCTGGGCTGGTGGAGATGTATGAGGTATAAATTTAGCAGGTGGTACGGGTCGGTTCAGAAGCACAAAGAGATGATGTCAATAAACAAGTGCCAGTCAAACATTATATGAAAGAAAACGATGTGGAAATAGCCATAGAAATATGCTGGTTCTGTCTCATCTCGCTAGTTTTATACGGATGAATGGGGACGATGTTAGTGATTATATAAAACAATCACGGTCAGGTCAAATAATTGCGATCAGCTGATTATCTAACAATTGTGACAGGCCTAGATGGCCCCAGCATGGCTGTCCAGTCAGCTGCAAGGGGGAGGGCCCATTAAAACCCATACAGGGCATTTATTTACATTTTATTTATGCTTTTATCCAAAGTGACACACAACTGATAAATGGGGTCAGACCATTAAACAACGTTAAGGGCCAAATGATCAATATCACTGGCAACCTTCTGATCATGGGTCCAAAGCCACAGAGCCACACAGCAGCCCGTGCAGATGATGCAGCCTGCCTCAGGGGAGCTGGTTCCAAAAAGCTGGAGGCTAATGCGGATGCTCCTACCTCAAGCGCATAGTAGGCCGGCTTATCTCTCCCCAGCTTGTAGGCCACCGTCGTCAAGAGGCCGTGGTCTGACATCACCGGCTACAGGAAGCAGAAGACAGACCCGCGTTAGAGATGGACATGAAGACACCAAAGGAATAGCCTGGACCTCAAAACCTCTATATGACAGAACCAGAGATCAAGCAGACACTTCAAAAAAGGACCACTTACTGAATCACTGAGTCTGCCCCTGTTTTTATGTGTCAAACTAATATTCTTTGAAATGCAATCGATGTAATTGCACCGCAAATTTTCACCAGCTGAGCTGGTCCAAGAATAGGTTGCTGGTTGAGTGGAAATTTGCACACACAGTTTAGCTGCATGACACAGCAGAATACATTACACTGTCAACCATCTGTAGTTAGCAACAGCAAAAAAAAAAAAAAAACATACAAAAGTACAGCTTTTTCTCCCAGTCTAATAAATATGTGCTTATACTGATCCCAGGAAGGGTAGGTGATGTACCTTACAAACAGAGCTTTTATCGTAGCACCTCTAATAGCTGGGGAAAAACAAATTGAACTCTATACAACTGATCAAAACTATGAAAATATGTTAAAAGACCATGTTCAGTTAGTCACCTGAACTAAACTGGTAAAATGCTACAAGGTTCTGGAGATTTCAGATTTCTACAGTGATTTCATTTATCCTTTCAGAATAGGATTTAAACTGCAAATAGAGACAAAATTACCTTTAGGCCTGTGTTTCTGAGAAGGAAGCAACCAGTTCCATATCTGAAACGAGGCAATATCTTATGTTTTATAAAACAATAAAAGTGACCGATGCATTCTGGGAAAGCGTGTCTAATTTTTTATAGAGAACCCAGGAGAAAGCACTCACGTGTTTTTGGCCTGTCCATCCTGGAAGCACATCTGCCCAACCAGGGCGGCGGACTGGTCCCCCAGGCACTGTGGGACAGCGCCAGTGGGGGGCGGTTAGTGGGGACACTTTTTGGGCCACGTTTCCTCGCCACATTCAAGAAGAATGACACACATCTGCACATAATACTTTTCCGCAGTGGGACAGTCCTTTTCACAGCCTGGAATGTTCTGTGCTAAAGCACTAAGGCAACAACTTCTGTAGTTTTCTACTGGTTTGTATAGTATGGTGCCCTCTACAGTGTGGCATTACAAATAGCAAGTTCTGTAGTGTTGCAGCACCAGTACTGTGGGTCCTAGAAGTGAAGAACAGCATAACACAGCACTCACCCCAGATATGGGCACCCCAGTGAGTGAGCCTGATTTCTGTAAAGAAGAGACTGTACGTAAGATGAGTGAGCAGAGGAGCACCTTACCCACACCACCAGTGCAAAGCGGCAAACAAGCCCACAGCGAGGTCTTGGCTCTGCAGTGAACCGCTCCCAGCCACACAGCCAAAACCCATTTCATATTTCAGGCCTGTTTGAGCCATGAAATATTCTATAGTGAAGTCACACACACATAAGCAACTGAAAAAATAAAAGAGGTGCTATGTTTCCTAGAAGACCCATGTGTTTGAAATGGACACCATATATCACCATCTGCCCCACATTCAAACAAGGTGACACGTTCACTGGTGACAGGGCCTGTGGACAAGCTTTCCATAAACTTAGAGAAAGTATGGGACAACAGCATTTCTGCATGACCATAGCCACCAAAATGCTCCCTTCTCATTGGTCAGAGCCGGTTCATTTATGTTGGGAATTCTAGCAGCAGTGGCCTTATTTTTTCCACAGACATACTATTTTAATCCTCATTTGAGGTGTGAACAACCACTATTCTCACCATTGTGCAGTTTTTGGAGCATTTCAGACAGATAAGCTCTGTCCTTTACAGTACCCCTCACAAAGGTACCTCACCTGGAGGATTTCAGCAAGTATCTTCTTATAAAAAATTACAATTAAAACTATGCAAGTTCTTAAGATGATGTCTACTGAACAAACCAATAAATAACCAGGATAACGAATGCAACACACCTGATAAAGCCTGCGGGGGTTGAAGGTAGGTTTTATGACCCGCAGCTCCATGCAAGTGATGTCACAATGCGTTTCTACACAGGTCACCCATTCTCATCAATGCTAATGCCACGGCATCACAATTCAGGTGACCATTGTTCTGAGAGGCGTGCATTGTGGACTCATTGAGGCACACACCCCTACAGATGATTTACATCCGCAACATCAGGTGAGCGTGGCGAAGGCCCTTGAGGCCTGAACTTCACAGATCTACACACTAGGCGAATCATGGCTTCGCATTACTTGTCATGTGACTTAAGTGCATTAAATGGCCCACTGGCTGTGCTCCCGCAACAGCTGGCACAACAGGGCATGAACTTTGACCCTACAGCAGGGATGCCTGAATGTTTGAATTACGTTTGAGTACAGAAAACAGAATCGCAAAACTATCAGTGGAGAGAAACACTATCAGCCTCAGGTCTCTCATGTTCTTAAGGGAACTTATCTTGTCTGAAAGGCTTGAAGGTACAAGTCCCAGGAGGGGCACCGATGCCAGTCTGTTGAGAGTGGCACATTTCCTCATGCATAAACAACTGGTAAAGAGTATTCTAGGCTCTGTCTTTCCATTCTCCTCCTGACTGTATCAGTCTGGTTACAAAACGAGGAAGAGGAGGACCAGGACATGCTTTTCATGGTGGCGATGGTGATGACAGTAACAACGATGAAGACCTACTCACCAGACTAGAGCTTATTTTCTGCCAGTAAGCAGAGAGAGACAACAAAACAGGAATAAGCGTGAGTGCCCACAACACTGACACAGCCCTGGTGCCGATCTGCACACGGACCAAGAGCGTCTGAAAGGCAGCCGCATATACCAAAAGGGCTTAATATCCCTCGATCCCTTAAACACAGCAATGATCATTCAAAAACGATGAACTCTAACCAAAACGATCTCCAAAGGATACAAATATGCAGCAATAAAAGAGTTTGACACACAATTATTACTGTAAACACATCCTCACCCATTGTTATGGCTTTATTGCCACATGAGTTTAGCTAAACTGAATGCATCTACAGTACTAGTCAAAAGTCTGGACCCACCTGCTTATAATACATCTGTCTATTTCACTGATTCACCTCATAATAAAAAGACATCAAGGCAATGAAATGACACATAAAAATTGCATAATCCAAGAGAAACGTTCACCCTCCCACATTTTTCTCAAATTGTATACACCTAACAGCCCACTTTAGCTTCCATGACAGCACTACAGACTCTTGGCATTCTTTCAGCTAGCTTCCATTAGTAGCCATCTGGAATGCTTCTCCAGCAGTCCTGAAGGATTTTTCACAAGTTCTGGGCACAAGTTGGCTACTTTGCTCTTACTCTTCAATCAAACTCATCCCAAACAAGCTTTTTTGGGTTTAGGTCTTGAGATTGTGGGGACCAGGTCATCGGTCGCAGCACTATCTATTTCCTTATTCCCAAAGATAATGCAGTACTTACATAACCTTGGTCATATTGTTGAAAAACAAATGATATTCAGAAGGTATGTGCAGACTTTTTACTGGCACTGTATAAAGCTCAAGGTTGGATAAATTTGTAAGTGTGTTCATGGCTTGCGTGTGCATGAGTCACGGAGGCTACAGCTTACCATCAAACCATATATTTCTGAGGAACTTCTTACTTTCGGCAAAATCTCCATTGGAATATCAAAATATCTGGAGGAAAGAAAACAGGAAGGTAGGTAAAAATAAAACCAGAATGACTGACTCCTCATCTATTTAATGAACCTGTGTGCAAAGCGAAGCACTAATTGGCCATTATATCAAGTGATCAGGTCAAATTAACCCGGGTGACAGTCAGAGCCCCATCAGTCTGGAGACAGACAATGACAAAACAGGGCAGGAAAAAAAGAATCAAAAAAAGTACAGAAAATAAAAATGCATTGTATTACACACATACACACACAAGCTGGTCTAACATACAGGCTGTGTCACAGGTACAGCTCAGTGAGACATACTGACAAAGCTCTGGATCCCAGTCCATGGTGTGAATGTTGAAGAGCATGGTCCTGCTGGCGTTTGTCACATCAGTGCAGTGAACCCCCCCACTCTTACCCCCCGTCAGGCACTGTGGGGACATCACAAACCCAGTCAACAGGGGGTCTAGTTCCAGAGGGGCAGACTGTAGTATACAACACTGAATACAGTAAAAATGGAGTCCATTTCGCACCCAGATCAACCAGGAATCAACGGTGCCAAACATGGCCCTGTGGGATTGGACAGCCTCTCGGACTTCAGGGACATTGTCCAACAACCACCGGAGCTTCACCGCGCTGAAGTAGGTACTGATAGGAAGGCCTGTCTTATGCTGGAGGGAGAGAGAGAGAGAGAGAGAGAGAGAGAGAGAGAGAGAGATCAGTCTGTAGTTATAACCATCTTTCGGGATGGGTAGCAGCCAGTACTCCAGCAGCTTCACCTTCAGATGGTTTTTGTTCCTCCCAGGCGTCTTGCTGATGAGCCGCTCCACAGTGGACTGTGTGCGCAGGTCAAGCCACACTGCCAGAAAATAAAGAGTTAACAGTGACATAAGACACAGCCTTGTGTGTATGGGAGCAGAATGCGCTCAGGCAACAGCTGCAACATGCTGCCTGGACAGTCCCGCTAAACCCCAAGGCCTATCAGGGCTCAGGCATGCAGACCACATGTACAAGACTCTGCTGGAGGAAGCGTCACAGAGGGTGGCTTTCACACTCAGAGATGGTATCAGAGCACAGCCTCTTTCAGTGCAGCCAATAGACTGAGCTACTGCCCCCACAGACTTGAGGTTTTCAATGAGGCTATACTATTTTCCTGTGAGCGGGCATTCTCCCCAGTCATGGAGATGGAGAGGGGGAGAGGGAGAGAGATTGTGTATTCACTATGCAAATATGTGGACAGCAGGGAGCACCCCCCAAAACACACACACACACACACACACACACACAATTATATCTTTGTGGGGACTCTCCATTCATTTCTATGGGGAAAACTCTAATCCCAACATGACAACCTTAACCCCTACCCAGCCCAAACCTTAACCGTAAGTAACCAAACAAAATACAAGACTTTTGGTATTTTTAGTTTTTTGATTGCAGTCACAGATCTTTGTGGGGACCTGAAACGTCCCGACAACATCAAAATAACAGGTTTTTATTACATTGTGAGGGACATTTGGTCCCCACAATGTAATGCAAACATAATCCACATACACACACAGTTTTTGGTTTCTCTCATGGTCTGTCACATCTACATATCAACATTTTTATTATAATGCATGTATTGAGGCAGCCAGACTGGGACAGGCACTGCATAAAATAGCACAGTAACCCCACAGTAACTCCAACAAGGCTGTTCTAATGATATCATGTGACTCAGCACAGCAAGAGAGAGATGGCAACATTTTGGAAAGGTTTCTAAGCAGCAACAGGTAGGCCCAGCAGTTCATCATGTTGCATCAGATGGGATCATGGGCAGTGTAAGAGGTATGGCCAGCCATTTATGCTTCTCAAAAGGACACCAATTCCAAGAGACCAGAACTTACCAATAGCGTTGTAGAGAGGCTCTGCAGTCAGCTTGTCCCAGATCAGTGTGGTCTCTCTCTGATTGGTCACTCCAATTGCTGGCAATTAAAAAGGCAACAATTTAATACAACCCTTAACGAAACAACACTTTAGCTAATGTGTACATGCTTATTGTGAAAAATCTGTATTTTACAATAACAAGGATAACCACACAGTGACATTGAACAGAAACAGAAAGGATACATTATGCATCCCCATGGAGAAACTGTGTAGCTTTGGCATACCCCATTGTGACCTGCTAGACAGACGCACACATGTGCAGTACTGTGCAAAAGCCTTTGATAGTTGAAGAAAATGCCCCCTGCCCCATCTCCCCAGCATATGAACGCTGATATACCTTTAATGTTGGAGATGTCGATGTTGAGCTGGGTCATCTTCTCACATGTTCTCTCCATGCACTCATACACAGAATAAAGGATTTCTTTGGGGTCCTCCTCCACCCAGCTGGCCAAGAGACACAGTGTGTGAGTCCCCAACCAATTCCTAGCCCTGAACCCACCCAGGCTCCATGCATCCATCTTCCGTAACCACTTGTCCTATTTTGGGTCACGGGCGGTCAGGAGCCTATCCTGGAGGCTATGGGCTCAAGGCAGGGAACAACCCAGGATGGAGTGCCAACCCATCACAAAGTGCCCAACCAGGCTCTTATTCACAGTTTCAGATTGACTGGGTCATCATAAAATTATACTTGTTAGACTAAATTTGTTAAAAGTTAGTGTGCACAGAAGTGCTTCTTATAATGAAGGTAATTTTTTTTTAATCGCCGATTCCAGTAAACAGAAAACCAAATATTTAAGTGGCTCCACCCCACGAGAGTCGGGATCAGATGTTGGTCTCAGCTCACAAGAAAAATAAAACCGGCATAGACAGGGCGTGCGGTTGCAAGGCATTGTGGGAAGAGCGCTCACCCTTCTTTTGGGAAACTCTGCTTGATCTCCACCTGGTGGTGGCTGAGGAGCTCGGCTGTCTTGGCATTAAACACCTGAAAAGGTAGAGAGAGAGACAGCAGTGAACACAAAAGCTAAAGATTTCCAATCAGACCCTATTCAGAGTTCACCAAACGTAAACCCACAGTAAACAAAACACGCCCTGCCTTCACTTTAGAGAGAGACTATATCAGCGGACTAACTAGACATGTCATAAGGATAAGTAAAGAAGCCCTGAGGCAAGACTCTTCCCATTTAAAGGAAAGCTGCTGCATGTCTATGGTTAACAGCTAATGTAATGTGGCTTGTCGAAGATCTAGCTTCTGTAAGTCCAGGCGGCTTATACATACGGGACACTGTGTACTTAAGAGATGAAGGTTAAAAAAGGATTAAAGATCAAAGTCAGTAGACAAACTACTCACCAGCGCTAACGATGTGGGTGAACCTGCTTAACCCCTACAGCAAGGTGGCCATTACACCTACACTGTTAGCTGGGCTAATCATTCTGGTTGCCCCACCCAAACCACTATACCGCCCCATTTGCTGAACAAGGAGCCCCTCCCATTCCCAACCCACCTCCATGGCCTGGAAAATATTTGGCAATGAATGGAATTTCTCTCATAAAAGATTCCTTAACGTGCAAGAATAAATAACGGAGAAACAAGCACGTTATACAGAGGACAGTTTTATGTTTAATCTTTTTAAACAGCACAGCAGTTCTCAGGGATTAAGATGAGTAGCTCCTGGTACAAAAACCAGCAACACTCAATGCCACAGGTGCCATTTGCCCCCACAAGCACAAGTCAAATTATAGTTTTTATTATTTGGCAGGTGCTTTTATGCAAAAACTGGGGTTTAAGGGTGTAGCCCAGGACCCCAACACTGCTGACCCTGGTGTTCGACCTAGCAACCATCTGATGACAGTGGATACCCTTTGAGGCATGGAAATGACACGGAGCACAAGGAACGTCACACAGCTACAGAAAAAGCAACTCGCCACAGACATGGAAAAAATGGCCACAGGCAGCTGACCGAGACCATGCCACTAGCATTGATATTTGGATAACAGCCGAGGTCAGGGCAGTTCTCCACGTCACCGGACTGTCATGATCCCGCTGGGGTCCAGCACTCTCACGTGCCAAGTCAGGCCATTGGACTTTTTCCATACACATCACATTTGAGACAGAGGAGAGCAGCAAAGAACTTTCCACAACGCAAAGCTTAGACAAGATAACGCTTTTCTATTAGCGGTTCCAGAGCCTTTGAGAACCCAATACAGGTGGGAAAACCCACTGGATTAGAATTAACCTTACATTTAAAAGGGGACACAAGGTATATTTAAAATGAGCATTAGTAGGAGTCATATTGCAAGTTCTGACCCACACTGTCACTACCGGATATACTAAAAAAAGGGTCTAGAACTATTGCTTTATACCATCTGTATAGAGAGCTATAAAAGGGGATTAGGAAAACGAACTGGGAAGGCATGAATGGCAGGCATCTTTTACCAAGCCGAGGTTGTGTGTTTTATGAAAGCATCATTTAGGCAGTAAGAATGAAACAGTAGGGCCAGAACTTGGCAGACTAATTAGATGTGCATGATAATGCACTACTTTAAAACAGCACTGAGCAAGTTCCAATTCATTCCAATTCGGATACAAGTGCCAATTCAGACCAGTAAATTGAGCAAGTTATAACCAGTCATTAAGCTTGCTGTCCTCCTGGACTCGCAACGAAAGGACAAAGAAGAATGCAATAGGTACAGAGCGTGAACGCCAAAGGGTAAAAGTGAACAACTTAAATTTGGTGAAATTCTACCAGACAGACATCGGAGTAGGATAATGTTCCAGTAGAAAACAAAATGCCATTTTATCCTGCATACGAGTTTGTGAATATAAACGGGATGTCAGGAAACTGCAGGGGACAGTAATCGAATACGATCAATGGGTTCCAAACATTTATATAACGAACTGAATATTGTCAGCACATGTCTATAACCAGCCCAGTAACCGGCGGGTTAAGACCACCCCTCTCGCCAATGAGGGGGTTATTTAAAGGACACTCAGCAGCAATGAAGAACACAATAAAACGAAAATGCCCGGGATTATGCTCGGTGACTCACCAAGAATCTCGTAGAACTGGTACCTTGGTCAATGGCCGCCACAAGAGGACCAAGCGTGATTCTATCGGATGAGGCTGCCATAGTATCTTTCATGTACGCTTCGTCTTCCGATGCTCAGGGCCGGACAGCAGCGTGTTTTATACCCGGAACGCCCGGCACCTCTGAAAGAACCCCATAAGCAGCAGTAAAGCATGCGCGACCCGTAGTTGTGACGTCGAACAGAAATGCCGACTGGAGGGGCGTCTCTCGACTTGGCATGTCATGAGAAGGCGTCGGCTGCACACCCACCAATCAGGATCCATCTAAAATCCACCAATCGGATGTGGCTTCAAATTCACCAATCAGGTTCGGAGGCAGGTCACAATAAAGGCGCGTCAGTGAATTCTAAAGGACATGACTCATAATAAAGATTACACCTTGTACGATTATTCTTTTTTTCCTGAAGCTTACTAAAATATGTTACAGCTCTCTCTATATATATATGTATATATATATATATGTATATATATATCATCCTGTGTCCTCTGTAGTGGACATTTTGTTTTTGCATCTATCTTTTCACTGATGTAAGAAAACTTATTTATTCCTGTTGT
>JAODKC010000038.1:2172875-2204413 GCA_026777985.1 Mormyrops attenuatus
CCCCCCCCCCCCCCCCCCCCCCCCCCCCCCCCCCCCCCCCCCCCCCCCCCCCCCCCCCCCCCCCCCCCCCCACGGATATATTACATGGTGGGGACCAGATTTCCCCACAGTGTGATAAAAACCTGTAACTTTTTACCATTTTTTCAGTCTCCAGAAAGATAACCTCCATTTTTATAAATATCTCTGAATGTAATCAAATAATGAAAAAATGACAGAAGCATTAAGGTTAGGGCAGGGTAGAGGTTAGGTTTGTCATAGTTGAGCTTAGGCATATGCCATTAGAAATGAATGGAGTTCCCATTAAGATATATTATTTCAAAATTTAAAAAGTGAGAAAATGATTAAATAAAAATATAAAACGTTTTATCCCTTTTAAGTAGTTTTCTGATCATAATGCCTTTAAAATAAATATTTATAATATTTCAACATGGATCTGAAAATATTTCGATATGGAAGTCAAAATGTGCACTTCCTGTATGTTTAAATGAATAACAAAGTACCACCTCTCAAAGCATGCAGACATCAGCGTCCGTACCTCCATAAGGGTCCGATGATGGTTACTGAGGGTCCTGTCTTTGAATCCACTGTGTTTGCAGGGTCGCCAGGCTACAAAAAAAAATTTTTAATGCCAAAACAAACCACAAAATCATTTGCATTGCAAAAAAAAAAAAAGTTTAAAGTAAACGAAAAGTAAAATCAGTTAAAAAAACATTTAAAGTATTTTCTGTCCATATAACTGATACTTTTAGAAATCCCTTTGTGTCTTATTAACATTTCATGACTGTCAGGATTTAAATCAGCCCTTGTTTAAGAATGTAGTACAAGTGGTTCAAGAGTAATACATAAGCATTATATTTTGGGTGTGTCCTTTTTTAATATTTGCAAAATGGGGGCGGGCTTCTTAAGTTAAAAAAAAATGCCTCTGCCTACCTGTGGGGCCTGTGTGATAACCTACAGTATAGGTGAAGCGAATAATGTTAACTATCTCATAAAATGGTGAATGTCAAAGTCTGGGATATATTAGATGGTAAGTTAACATTCGGAATTCATAGTCAATATGTTGAATGTAGAAGATATGGGCAGGGATAAAGGCATGGAGCCCTGCTGTGTATGGTGCTGTGAAGCCAGAGGACCCTTGCTAACTCCTATCTACCAACAAAAGTACCTATGATAGGCACACAAGCATCGGAACTTGACTTTGGAGTAGTGGAAGTAGGTCGCCTGTTCCACTGAATCCCATATGCTGTTACATCATGTAGGCGGCTGGGTACATGTCAAGCATCTGTGTGAAGTGCTGGACCAGCAAGTCCAATCAGCAGCTACACAGCCCCATATGCAGCAGGGGTCGACGCCCTGACTGTCGTGACACAGTATTCCGATAAAACATCATTACAATTGTCTGCCATTTGTGCCACAGTAGTTCTTCTGTCGGTTTGCGCTACACGGGTTAGCCTGCGTTTGCGTGTCACAAGTCTTGGCTGCCCAACACCTGGTCAGTGGTTCATGGTTTTTCCCTCCTTGTCCACCCTCAGTATGTACTCACCATGACTGACCATAAGTAGCTTACAAGCCTTGCCGTTTGGGAGATGCTCTGACCCAGTTATCTGGCCATAATGATTTGGATTTTCTCAAAGTCGCTCAGATCTTTACTCCTGTCCATTTCATCTGCATTGAGTATATCAACTACCAGTACCGAATGTTAGCTTCACGTGCAGATGGTCATAATGTTTTGGCTCATTAGTATATACAGCACCCTATACAACTATTGGCATCCCTTGAAAATATTTGTAAAAAGGGTTAGGAATGATATGGTCAATGAAAGGTTGGATTTCTAATTTTTTCAGTGTGACATGAAACTACTGCACCAAAAGGTGGATTTTTAACAAATCTTTACAAGGGGTGCCAAGAATTGTGGAGGGCGCTGTATGTCATTATTACTCAATACTGTTGGACGATATTTTAGGCCAGGTTCCTCTATGCCCAGTACCCAGGTAGCTGTAGGTCAAAAGGGGGAATGAGGATCATTTGGCATAGCACTGCATTGTGGTGCCAGTTCCCATGTTCCCTGGGTGAAGCATATTTCTGGACATATCTAACATATCATATCTAACCTCAATTTTTGCTGTCCCCAGATATGCATGTACAGGAGCTCCTGCAACATGATTGGGGGGATGAGGGTAACTCCAGCCAGAGAGTGGCAGTTCGCCTGGCATGTGCCCTGTTCATCCAGCACGGCATATCACTCCTCCCAGCCTTTACCCACCATGCATCGGCGTGGGGCAACAGTAACCTGGTTCAAACAAGCTTTAATCAGCCAAACCAGACTCTCAGCCAGCTAGAGGAATGGATCCGCAGAAATGCAGATGGTGAGCTAGCACTATATGAAAACAATTATGTTTATCATTGCAAAGCTATTTAAATACTTAATATTACACAGAGTGATGCACAAGCAACTAGTATGATAATGGAAATAATATATGCTGCATGCAGAATTATTACTTATGTGTGTGTGTTTTGCTTGTATCTTCTCTTCAGACCAATAGTTTCAGTCCAGATTAATCCCCAGTTAAGAATGGCCTGTTTAAAAACAGTCTGGGCATTCTGTCAGTATTCTGTCTGGGTACTTTCTGTTTGGAGTAAAACAGGAAACCTTAGATACTGTGCAGAATTATTAAGCAAATTATTATTGCTATTAAAATGGGCCTAAACAGGATCTTACAGATAGCGGGGGGAAAACAATAAAGTGCCAGTCAGAGTGAAAATAAAACATGATCACTGTACAATCAAGCATTTTATGGCTAACCACCGACACAAAGACGACACAAATTAACTGCCAAATATTTGTGTCAAATTAAAAGGGAGATTACCAGAAACTGTTTAGAATTTTTACATTTTTCAGAATTACAATCTGAACGAAATCTCCGGAATTACTAGGTGCAGTGTGCTACACAACATTGTTAAAGTCATTAAAGTCACAAAGGATGAAACACGACCTCAAGTGAATCAGGCACACATGTTAAAACATCAAGAATGGGCATTGATACGTTTCAAGACTGAGGTTACAAAAATTTTTGTTGCCAGATGAGATGAGAGTGACTCTTGTTGACTGGATGGATGGGCCCATGGATGGACACCTTCTGCCACAACAAGGTGGTGGAGGAGTGACGGTGTGGGCTGCAATCAGTGATGAGCTTGTAGACTTGCAGATGGTGTAAAAATAAACTACAGGATGTACTGCCAGTTTCTAGAAGATACCTTCTTCAAACAATGGCATGAAGAAGTCAGCAATTTTCAAAAAGGTTATGATATTCATGTAGGACAATGCCCCTTCCCATGATATTCATGCAGGACAATGCCCCTTCCCATGATATTCATGCAAGCAATGGCCCTCCCCATGATATTCATGCAGGACAATGGCCCTCCCCATGATATTCATGCAAGCAATGCCCCTTCCCATGATATTCATGCAGGACAGTGGCCCTTCCCACGCATGAAAGTATTCAATGGATTGGTCAAGAAAGGTTTGAAAGGTGATTGAATTGTGACCTGGTTCCCTTCATTGTGTGACCGCGCTGAGAACTGGGCCTTACTGAAGTAGGAGATTTACCTACGTGGTAAGCAGTACACTTCTCAGAGCAGAGTCTGCGAGGCGGTCGCAGCTGCCTCAGCTAATATAGGATGGGATCAAATCAAAACCTTAACTGGTTCAATGACAAACAGGCTCATGATGGTCATTGAGAAGAAAGGTGGCTATATGGGGCATTACACCTGGTAAAGGGGACTGTATGGAACAGCACATAATTTGTTATTCTTAATATAGACTGAATAACTAAAACTGTTTTTTCCACCCTTTGTCTTTTGTTGGAAAATGCTGCCTCAAGCATTGCTCCGGAATCTCCCACAAGTAAAGAACTGGGATGGCCATGGCATATGGTTCACATTGTTTTCATACTAACCAAGCCATTCAGTGAGCTGCCAGGCCTCATGGATGAAGGCATTGCCAACCTTGATAACTACAGCCCATGAGGATGCATGCGATTGCTTAGAATAGTTTTGTATCTATTAGCATTTATCGTGCACTCTAGCTAGCACAGTGGCCTCCAAACATTTTTACAGTGAGATCGACTTAAAGAAATATGAGCTAAAATCTTGCAGATGTGAGAAAGTTGCCAGAGATTCACCATGGAGAGTAATCCCTCATGCCTGTTGGCTTCTTCACATGTGCCACACATGCACTCATTCACTCACTGACAACAGATGCAGGGTCACTCGTCGGACCACGGCCTTTATTTTTGTGCCACTTTACTTATAAAAGTGCAACTGCAGGTTTTATGCACTGCAGCTCACACTTGGTCCCTTCATTCCAAGGTGCCCATCTGTTTTGCTTTGTGTTTTACAATAAATACAGTCAAGCAGAATGTGAGTCTTCCAATTTCTCCTAGTTACTGGTAAAGCATGATGGGATGGTAAACGGTTAATTAGCTCAGGAACCTCACCTGTGTGAAAGCGCCTTCTCCCAACTTAACATCACTTACTCACTCGAGTGGTAATGGTACACAGGTAGACATTTCTCTGTGGCAGACATTTAAAAGTTTTAATTGAAGTGTCTCCCCATTGTTTTGAACCTGGAATCTTCTAGCTTAAAATGTAGTCCCTTTCCCAATATGAGTCTGCAGTCTTTTAATGGTAATGCAGGAAGTTTTATAAAATAATTAGTAGAAAATGTGCTCTATGTTATAGCTGACACTGAGATGGATTTACGATTGCCCATCTGGAGTGACTCCCCAGAGTGGGCAGGGCCACACATGGCACTGGTGAGCACACTGGCTTTCCGTAGCACCTGGCAGAGGTGCTTTCATCTAGGGAAGGAGCTGCCCTTCACCTTGGCTGATGGCAGTGTCACTAAGGTTCCCATGATGCACCAGCTCACAGAGGCCCGTTTTGGTAAGCAAATGCATCGCAAGTCTATCGTTATGGGAAGTCTCTAGTTAACCACTATGTAGAAAGATCCCTGTACTACATGGAACTATAGCTATGCTCCAAATAAGTCAGCTAAATTCAGTTTTATTTAGAAATACATAAGGATATATACGGGCCATTCTGGAAAAAAAGAATGTCCTTTGAAGTCTTAAACAAAAACCTACACATTCTGAAAAATGATATGTAGTATACTATGACCTTGTACTTGTTAAAGCAGAATGGAAGAGAGATGGATGGATATGTAATATGATATCTTTGGTATAATATATTCTATGCTTTGATGATTCTGTAACAGGAAGAATATGCAAAACCTCAGCCTTACAGGGATCTCAGGAAAAAATATTCATCCAACGTTTTACACAGCAAACCTAGTACATATCACCCATGTTTCCAGCTGGATATTTTAATGCGGTAGTTGAAGTTAAGTAGTGACCTTTAATTGGGTTTGAAACTAGTGCTTTATGTTTGTTTGTGTGTGTGTGTGTGTGTGTGTCCAGGCCAGTTCCATACTCCCATGGACCTGAGGTACAGTGTCCTTGAGCTCCCCTACCTGGGGGGTTACTTTGGTCTTCTGGTGGTCCAGCCCAGTGACAGAAAGGTGCCCCTGTCCCAACTGGAGACACAGCTCAGTGGACATGCTGTAACCATGTGGCACTCCAGCCTGCACAGGATCAAGATGGACATCTTCCTCCCTAGGTGAGCACCACTCCTGTGGAGAGGGTAGGAAAGACAACAGAGAGTTTCCAGTTCCTGTTCTCTGATATTAAGGTGCTGCAATACCGCACCAGACAAAGAGTGAAATCGTCTGTCGCCATCGGCAGGTTCAGGGTCCACAGCAGGTCCAGCTTGAGATCGGTGCTGCCCTCACTTGGTGTCTCTGACATCTTCGATCCTGCAGTTGCAGACTTCACAGGGATCTCAGGTAACTTTATCCTGATCTAAAAAAAGAAAACATCACTTGTAAAGGGATCTATTCAGAGCAACACTGAGGTAGTCATTGAACTAGTCTGTTACTTGAGCAGTTCAAAAAAGATATTTATGCCCCAAGGACATAAAGTTTGCACCAAATTGTTTTGTAACGTCAGTAGAACAGCTTATACACTGTATATCGTACTATATAACATCATTATGATATTCAGTATCAAAGAACTCCATCGGCTATGTCTCCACTGCTACGTTTTTGTATCAAAACCCAGACATTAGTCTCCATTTTCCCCTTTCATCTACACCCCGAAGTTTCAGCCCTCAAAAGCTGAGACTTTTGACAATGCTCTCCGAGTCATATACTTAAGAAAACTCTGCTTTAGAGTTGCAGTATGGATAAGTGAAAACACAGACTCTAAAACCATCCTAATTGGGGTGCTCATCACGTGGCTTATCACCTGATTTGATATCACTAGTTACATCTTCTCATTGTCTGATAGTTCACCTGGTCACTCTACACATAACTAAACGGTTGAGGTGGATGATACCTCTGATTTTCTTTTCCATCTGATTCGATCCAGTACCCAGGTTGGTTTCACAGATACCGATCCCAAAACCAATATTTGGTGTCCGCCCTATCCTGCAGTCCCCACCATGCTTGCACATGTGGATACAGTACAGTCAAGTATGTCGTAAATAAAGTGACGTGGGCACAGATGTGTATTGTAAAGTTTCGTTTTATTTTTATTTTGGTGTTGCAAAGACACGTGAATGTACTTATTCAAAAATTGCAACATTGTTTTCCATGTTCTGGCATTTGTTTATACGACAAGGATAGCAATTATGAATATCCGCCGCATAAATATGTAGCAGCATAACATCATAACGTCCAAAATCTATCAACCGCTGACTGCCCTTATCCCCTAATGAGTGTTCTATGTAGCGAACACTATAGAATGAATGAGTAAACAATTGGACATTTCGAGCACAGCCTTTGTTCTTTGCTGCCTGGAACAGGCTTTGAATCTGGTGTATGGTAATGCCAACAGTGCTGGGTTTAAAGTCTCATTGGTCTCATCATAACCATTTATGTCAGGGATCCACCTTTCTGGAGCTTTTAGAGAATACATTAGAATTTTAAAAGAACTGGATTTTTAAATTTTTTATTTAAATTAGTACCAGCTTAACACTAGCAGCATCTGGCCAGTTTATCCACATGATTATTTGTATGACTTAAGGGCTACCCCCTTGCATTACGTAGCACCTACACCCCTTTCGTTTCCAGCTGAGGGGGGCCTCTATGTGTCAGAGGCTCTGCAGGAGGCCGTGGTGGAAGTCATGGAGAACGGGACCAAGGCAGAGGCGGCCACAGGTACGTACAAGTGATTCTCTCAAACTTCCACATGTTTGTTTATTGGCTTTCACAGCTTAGGCATGGACCTCAGAATCAATTTCAAATAAGAGAACCAGTACAGTCTGAGGGCCCTAAGCTCTGCTTTTTCCATGTAAGAGATTTATGGAAAAGATTGCACTACCTTAATGTTTACAGATGTGCATTACCTTATTTTTAAACTACATCAGTCATACATTTTGTAATACATTTTCGTGGTAAAACTAGCTGATAATAGCACTAGGAGTGTTATCTAGGAGACAAGTTCCAAACTAGACTCAACAATGAAACAAACGTGAAAAGTATGTCCTCCTGTGCAGCGGTGGTCCTGCTCAAACGGTCCCGGGCGCCCGTGTTCAAGGCAGACCGACCCTTCCTTTTCCTCCTCAAACAAGTCAGCACAGGTACAATAAAGTTTTTTTTAAATGAAAATGGTTTTAGCAGGTTTTAATAATAAATAATCCCAAAGCTTGCAGTTTTACCCACACAAGGGAATTGTGACCTGTACTACTAGATTACATGCATACTGTATACAGCACACTGGGACACAAATCTATAGCCTTCTGTTTTCTTCTTTTTTCTTTCCTCATAACCTATGTGTGCAGTGACTGGTACTTTCTCTCCTCACGGCAGGGACCATTCTGTTCATTGGGCGTATGGTGAATCCAGCAGAGCAGAAACTGTGACAGCAATAGTCAAACCCCCCACCCCCCAAAAAATACATTAAATTCAATCTGATGGACACTCAATCGGTTACAGCAGTATTTCCCAACCTGGTCCTCGGAGACCCCCAGACAGTCCACATTTTTGCTCCCTCCCAGCTCCCTGCCAGACTTGTGACATCAGGAGCTGGGAAGGGAGCAAAAACATGGACTGTCTGTGGGTCCCTGAAGACCAGGTTGGGAAATACTGAGTCAGTGTAATAACAGCTATATAAATATTTGTGAATAAAATTATAATACCTGTTTATACATATTCAATAATACATATTTTTTTTATTCTTATTTGAGGGGTTATGACTAAGCACACACAACCTGAGAAACATACTGCAGTGTTCATCTTATTCTGAGAATTGTAGCTATTTTTATTTTTCTTGTTTTTTTTAGCTTCCACTGCTGAGGACTGCACTACAAAGTGGGTTTACTGGCTTAGCGAGGTTACTTCGGCTACGTTCACACTGCAGGCCTTAATGCTAAATTCTGATATTCTGCTCAGATCGGATTTTTTGTTTGCCTGTTCACATTACTCTTAATTTAATGTGGGCAATATCAGATTTCAATTTGAACGGTTCACTATACTGAGCTGGCCCGCGTGTGCATAAAACAACAAAGACGCAATGACGCGCATGCGCAAGAACAATGACGTCACTTTATTGATGCAGGAGAACTGCCCGGTTACGATATGAGCCTTCCAGTTTTGCCTGAACAGATTTATCTCCCCAAATACTTATTAAATCCAGCACATCACTGTCCCTCCACTGGCCAACTTCTGTGCTCTCCTCCATGTTTGGCACTCTGACGGAGTGACGTTGATGTCGGACAGAATTTTCTTGTCCGAGTTGCCCATGTGCCGTCATTTCAACATGGCGGCTTACAGAGTCAACAGTAATTATATTTTATACATATTTAAATATTTTGTTAAATCTATGAATAGTTATAAATGTAATTGCACATTATTTCGATTTAGAGAATACCAGATCATGACTGTAAACAGTATCCTAGCATGCAATATCAGATTTTTACCAGACTTGTTAGTGTCTTTTGTTTGTTTGTAGTTTGTTTGCCTCTCGAAAAAAGAATATCGCTATGAATGTACAAAAATATTTTATAAAGCTTTTAATGTGGTTTGACTAGTTTGACTTGTTTGTTTGTCTCTCGGAAAAAATAATCTCACTCCAAATCTGCTAAAATATAAAGCAACAACACACAGCAGCGTGTTCAAGGCAGCCATATGTTTGTTCCGAGATGTGATAGCTCGAACAGGAGATTGTCGGACGTGATGTCACTCATCTCAGAATTTCCGACTTCCGAGAGGTAATCGAATGCAGGAAAAGTCCATGAATTCCAATTTCGCTGTTCAGACTGAGGTTGCATTGCAAAAAATCAGACCTGTATCCGATTTATGACCACATACTGAAGTGGCCCAAATCGGAATTGAAAAAATCGGATTCCATGTGACTTGTGCTGTTCACATTGTCATGAAAAAATCTGAGTCACATATGAGCAAAAAAACGGATTTGGGCCATGTTATGGTGACAGATCCACTAGGGCTCCAACAGGCCACATTTGTCCTGCAGTGTGAACGTAGCCTTTGAGACTTACTTCTGAGTTTTTGGCACCACGAATCATAGCTCACTTTAAAATGGGGTATATTGCTACAGTATTTTACGCTGCATGTCTAACCTGCTCCAAGCGAATGTGACTTTTACCTTAAGAGAGGCGTATGTCCTGCCCCTTCACCAAATATGTAGGTAGAAACTGTCCTTTCACCTAAAAACTTGCAAAAAATTAATATAAGAGCCGCTCTTTGACTAAGGATTTGGAATTGGTGATGCCAATGATTTATCCTGATACTGACATTCGGTGTCAGTCCCTTTACGGCCCTTTGTCAGCTGGGCAGGAGTGCTGATGATAAAGTTTGCTGAGCAGGATGGGCAATGCCTACCTCATATCTATCAATAGGCAACTCTTAGTTTGAATCATTAGTTTACAATTATGCGAACATGTACAGACAAACCCAGTCAACTTACTGAGCCGATAACCACCATCATTTCATACTGATTGCGGAAATCAGGGTTTGTTTACCTGGCTCCAGCAAGTTAACTTTGGTTATATAAAACTCACTTTGTATTATACTCAAAAGATCTTGTTAAGAGCAAAACATCCATCCATCCACCCGTTCTCTGCTGCTCATGCAGTTCGGGGACTCGGGGGCAGGAGTCATCCCTCACTCCAGACACCACCTCCAGCTCCTCTGGAGGGATACCAAGGTGTTTTCAGGGCAGCTGAGAGAGGTAATTTCTCGACTATATCCTGGGTCTCCCCCCAGTTTGCTGAGCTCAGACACCCTGCAAACAAAGCTTGTATCCACAATCTCATTCTTTTGGCCATACCCAAAGCCCATGACCACGTGTGTAGGAACGTAGATTAACTGGTATCTTAAAAGGTTTGCCTTCTGACTCAGCTCTCTCTTGACCAAGACAGACTGGTAAAATGCCCACATAACTGCCAACACTGCCTTGATCCACCTATCAATCTCCCACTCCATTCTTCCCTCACTTGTAAACAAGACCCCAACATACTTGATCCTACACTTGATGCCGTAACTCATCCCCAACCAAGTGGAGGCAATCCAACCTTTTCTGGTTGATAACCATGGCTTCAGTCTTAGAGATGTTGATCCTCATCACAAACGCTTTACACTGGGCTGCACACTGCCCCAGTACATACTGGAGGTGACAGCTCAATTCAGCCTACACGACCTTAGGAGTACAAAGACGCACTCCTAAGGTCACCAAACTGGACACCCTCCACCCCTTAGCCTCACCTAGAAATTCTGTCCCTAAAAATTCTGAACAGAATTGGTGACAAAGAGCAGAGTCCAATACCCACCAGGAACGGGTCTGACCTACTATAGGAATTGTGAACCAATTCAGTTATGCAGAGATCTGATGGCCTGTAACCAATGGCATAGGAGAGAGTTTGATATTGGTGGGGACATAACTTAATAATTTAAGTGTAAAAATCTATTGTGGGGGGGGGGGGTCAAGTGAAGCCAAATTTAATATTGGGGGGTACCAATTCCCCCCCATCCCCCATGGTTCCTACATCCCTGCCTGTAAGAGCAGGCCTGGCACTCCAGGAGCATCCCCCACATGACCCCAGAGGGACATGGTTATATGCCTTTTTCAAGTGCACAAAATACATGTACACTGGTTGGGAAAACTCCCATGAACCCTCCAGTATCCTTGAGAGGGTAAAGAGCTGGCCTAGTGTTCCATGACCAGGATGAAAATGGCATTGTTCCTCTTAAATCCGAGGTTAAACTCATGGATGGATCCTCCTCTCCAATGCCTAGATTAAGCATAAGACATAAGATGAGGAGTGTGATCCCTCTAAAGTCGGATCACACCCTCCACTTGCCTTTCTTAAATATTGGGACCACCTCCTCATCTGACAGTCCAGTGGCCCTGTCCCCGACCTCCTTATAATATCAAAGAAGCATGTCAGCTAAGACAGCCCAACAATATCCAGAGCCTTCGGGAACTCAAGACGAATCTCATCCACCCCTGGAGCCTTACTGCTGAGGAGATTTTTAACTACCTCAGTAACCTCAGCCCTAGTGATGAGTGAGTCTTCCTCCAAGTCTTCCTAATCTACTTGCACCAAGGAAGGCATATCGGAAGTATTGAGTAGGTCCTCAAAATACTTCTTCAACTGTCTGACTATATCCCAGTTGAGGTCAACAGCATTCCAACCCTGCTGTAAACAGCAAAGCCCTGCTTCCACCACCTGGATTGTCTGACAGTTTGCCAGAATCTCTTTGAGGCGGACTCAAAGTCCTTTTCCATAGCCTCACTAAAATCCTTCCACACTCGAGTTTTTCCTTCCGCAACTGCCAATGCCAGACTCTGCTTAACCTGCCTGTACCCTGTCAGCTGCCTCTAGAGTCTCACAAACTAAGCAAGCTTAGGAAGGCTTCCTTCTTCATCCTAACATCTTCCTTTGGTATTGCTGTCCACCACTGTGTTTGGGGGGCTGCAACTGCAACAGGCACTAACAACCGAACAGCCACAGCTCTCCACAGCCGGCTCAGCAATGAAGGCACAGCTCATGCCCCAATCGAGCTCAATGTCCCCAGGCTTTCTTACAATGTGACTGAAGTTCTGCCAGAGGTGCAAGCTAAAGATCTCCCGGACAGGTGCCTCTGCCAGACACTCCCAGCATACCCTCACTAGATGTTTGGCTCTACCAGGTCTGTCCAGTGTTTTTGCCAACCACCTGATTCAACTCATAGAGTTTGTTATGGAAAAACTGGGGCTACCACATAAGTCCAATAACAAGGCACCGCTTGGGTTCAGATCAGCAGCTCATTCCTCCTAATCACACCCCTGTCATTATGCAACGTTCGCATTAACATTCCCCAGTAGACCAATAAAGTACCCAAAGGGGGCCCCTTTCAGGACCCCACCCAAAATCTCAATAATACTCTGAACTGATATTTTTATTATTAATGGTGAAACATGCAACAAGGTGACAGTAGATTATCCATCCATTTTCTGAAACTGCTTATCTTATTCAAGGTCATGGGGCCGGAACCTATTCCGGAGGCTATGGGCACAAGGCAGGGAACAACCCAGGATGGGGCACCAACCCATCACAGGGCACACACACACCCCATTCACTCGCACACCTACGGGCAATTTGGTAATTAAAATCAGCCTCAGCATATTTTTGGACTGTGGGAGGAAACTCCACGATAGCACAGGAAAAACTCCACACACGTGGAACCCTGGTGGAGACTGGAATGCAGGTCCCAGAGGTCAGAGGCGACAGTGCTAACCACTGCACCACCATGCCACCCCAGTGGATCGTTAATTTGAAAATAAAAAAGAAAGAAGAAAAAGAAAAGATTCAATTCAAAAGTTACGATGACAAAACCATTAGGTGTTATTACACAGTATATACATGTAGATTGTCAGGGCGCATACTGTACTTTTCCATAGAAGGTGGACATGTCTTTGTGTGTTTCTGTGTGCTGGGAAAATTTTGAGGCATTTTTGTGTAATGGAAAAAAAAGATGTAAGAAGAGGTAGAAATGAGATAAGAAATAGAGGGGAAAAATAAACTGACAAAATTAACTGAAGGAAGAAAAAGGTGAGAAAGGCTGTTAGTCAGCCGTTATGCGCGATATCCCTGTGCTCAGCCAAGTGCCAATGAGTCACCCCATGATCCCCACAGGCACTGTCAGGCTGGACCCACCGCATACCACAAGCGAGCCCTACCCCAAGCAGACCACACCCGATTCTATGGTAGTTTTGTTTTTTTTTGTATTGCTTGTTAGTCTGTATGTGTGTATGAGTGAGAGAGTACTATCCGGTATAATGCATTAAGAGTAACAGGATATGCAGGTGGGCTCAGCCCAGGGCAGGAGAGACCGGGAGGCGAGGAGATGGTCACCAGAGGCACACTGTCCCCGACCGGCTCAGTGACCCAGCCCTGGGTCACCCACCCCACTGCAGCTCGCAAAAGAACAGCACAGGGCAAAAGAACCACTCATTGAGCCTAGGACAGCAAGAAGAGGAAGCGAAACAAACTAGGATCTAGGGGAAGCGGCAGGATTGGGGAGCTAGCGAAGTCCATATTTAAGCATTTTGAGTGTGCCGTCGGAGGGCGGTAATCCTCTTGTTCACCAGGGAGAACTCCAGCATACTGGTATCAAACTGGGGGGGGGGGGGTTAAGTAGACCCACACCTGGCTGGCACCTATTCACTAGGGCAACTCCAGAGTTGAATGGAGTCCTGTCCCACTCCAGGAGTTTGGTTCCAGAGCCTGAGCCATGCATCGAGGCGAGCCTGACTATCTAGATGGTATATCTCTACCTCCCACATTAGGTCAGGTTCCTTTGCCTCCAGAGGGCTTATGTTCCATGTTCCTAAAGCAAGTTTCAGGATCGATACATTATCTTTTCATTGCACCACTCTGAATTATGTAAAAAAAAAAATATATGCATGGCATAAGTTCATAAAAAAAAAAGAATTTGCTTGAAATAGCACACTTACAACCACCACTCAGGGTGTAAAATAGAAAGGAGTTTTATTTGTGTAAATACTTAGAAACGCGCATCTCATTATATAGCACTTTAAATATCTCTGAAAACTATTTACACAGATACAATATATTGAAAATACTTTATTTTATAGCATCTGAAATTTTACAAAAATTGACATGTATGGCAAAGATTTGGTCCCTGTGTTGGATGGTGTAGCTAATGTAAATGGGAAGGGAGAAAGTTTCAGCAACCACCTGCAGAATGTCAACCGGTCTCCCCTACCAGACAGATTTCCGAAAACAATATTTTGCCTCAAAGCTCTTGCCGTAAATTAAAAATGTCAAGAACCTAAAATTTCTTTAAAAAGATGAACATTGGGGGAGTCCATTACATCAATATTCTTTTACAAGAGTGTTGTATATTGGTCAGATGTGTTTGTGTGTTTGTGGGGGGCACAATAAACAGTGTGACCAACAAACAAAGTTCCTCACATTAACTTTTTTTTTTTTTTTTTTAGAGGGTCTCGTGGTGTGATGTCAGCCTCAGACAGCATCATCAACTTCAAGCATCATCACAGCAGAGAAAGCAGCTTCACGGGCAATTTTGACATGGCAATCTCTGCCTTCCCGTCAGTAACCTCCTAGTGCAGCACCTATCACCCCATCAGTGGATATGGTAAGAGTGCAATTTCATCAGTGGATATAAATCAAATCCACAAATCAGGCATGTGGAGACCACAAGACAATCCAGTCCTACTGGCAGATATGTAAAGGGATTCACCTGATGGCTGTAGCTTCGCTATGCTTCACCATCATCCCAATGTTGCAATGTTGTTCCTACAGCATAGAGAGGCTACATGCCCAGGGTAGGGACTCCTATGCAACAAGTCGCAGTAGAACCACTCTGAACTCCAGGAGCCCAAGCATTGTGGTCACAGCCACAGTATATTGATGTACCACCACCAGCAGCAGCACTGTAACAGAGGCAGTAACAAGACAGAACAAACCTCTCTCGGAAAATGGGGGAAAAAAAAAATAAAAAATAAAAAGTTTACAGCCCCATGTGGAAGTTCTCTGCCACTTCCTGTCGAGTATCACACAATGATTACACCCAGTCTGTAGTGAACTTCTGTGCCTCTCCAGAAACCCAGCATGTGACAGTAGCTCCCAAGAGACATGCATCCATGAGGTCCCAGAGACGACAGGGCTGGAAGAGCGAGGGAGGACTGCAATCAGAGCACCTGGTACACTTAAGACCCATGTATGTGGTTCTTGTGATCTGCCTCCATGTGGATCTCCTCCAGGAAGCTCTGCAGCTGCTCAACCAGGACCCGCTTCTTAAACCTAAGGAGGGGAAGAGTTTTAAAGGGCTGGATGGTACGGGCTGCAGCTTCGATAACATAACATCTCCATCATAAATGACCAATTATATGTGTTTCTGTAGCTACACTTATGTAACATTACAGGCACAGTCACCCTAATGATGAAACTCAAGACAGCTTAATGGTGCACCTGCCAGCCTCTTTGATTATGTTCTGCAGGAATATCAGTCGCACACTGAGGCTGCCACGGAGCTGTTTCAGGAAGTAGAAGATCTTCTCATAGCCTAAAGAAGCAAATAAAAAACAGCAGACATGGGTCTCTCCCAGTACAAATTCATCCACTACAAGAAGCTACAGAGCTTCACATTTCAAGTTGATATCTGGTCCAGACTGATCCCATCGGTCAGCACGTACGTCGACCCGGCTTGCGGATTTCTCGGGTGATGAGGAGCTTGAGCTCGGCGTTGCGGCCCTGGGCCTCGGCCTCATGCAGCTTCTTTAGCTGGCTGGGGGTGGGTCGGGCCCGGGAATCGGCAACCTGGCTATCCCCTGGTGGCTCGTCTCCGTTCTGTCTGTCATCTGCCACACTTGCAAGGTATGGCGACACCTGCAGCAGCGCATCATCTTCGGGGGCCGGTGCCCCCTCAGGGCTGTAGTGGTTGCCCATGTGGTTTCCGAAGACCCCGTCATCAATGTCATAGTTGGTGTCAGACACTGCAAGGGAGTGAAGCTTATTCCATTAAATTGTATATTTAACTGCACCTTTTGTCACAACAGCAGAACCCCATATGCTCTCCATTTTTTTTTTTTTTTAAAGGACCATTAAGAACTTGGCAATTCCCATTACTTCTATTATTAAAAAGAACCTCAGACTGCTTACAAAACGGGCAACTTCACAAATTGCAAAAAATCCAGTCTCAGAGGTCATCACGTCTGTACACTGATTATAGGATAGGGTTGGACAAAATTGTACAGGGCCTCAGCTACATTAATATCAATATTATACCAAGTCCTCACATACAACTACTTTCTCTTTTCTGATCAAATAATTTGTGGCTCAGTTAGCAGATGGTGCCCCAAGGAGGGCTGGGGGAGAGGCAAAGACTCACCTCTGGGGGAGGGAGGCAGTTTGGCACATGGAACTGGGGCTTGGGGGCTTGCTGGCATAGGGGGGGCACTGGGAGGTGTTGGGGAGCTCTGCCCACTAGCATGGTTGCTGAGAACAGGCGGGGTGTAGCCACGGCCTGGCCGGAGCAGTGGGGACATGCACCTCCGCCTCTTAGGGGCAGTAGCGCCTCCCAGCATGCCAAGGTCGCCCGGCCGCTTGGACTTATTCTGGGGGCTGGAGACAAATTCGTCTGCCTCGTCGATCATCATTCCCTGTGAGGAAGAGGAAGTGGAAAGGGAATGAGTCGTAGATTCTCATAAACATGGGCCAGGTGCTGAGACGCATGCACATGAAACCAATCAGAACAACCATCTAAATACACCCACTACGGGAGTAAACATTAAGGCTGGGATGGTACTGGGATACACACTAGGATACTTCCCTTTACTCCAACAAGCATGCTAATCGTTAGGATGAGGATGGTCCTAAGGCAATGTTGCTTTTTGTTTGCTCTGCAAATGACAAACACGCCTCAGCACTTTGTAAGGCTTGGAAATGCACACCCTTACCTTCTTGTCCAGTTTAAAGGGGTTCCCAAAAGTATGCAGGCGCTTGGGCTGGTCAGCATCTGCCTCCCTCAAAGGTGGGGCCACCCGTTTCAGAAAGTCCTGGTAGTTGCCCATCTCAGCAATGGCGATGCTGTGCAGCTGATCTGAAAGGATGTATGACCAGCACTCAGTGTGCATGGACTCCACAAAATCCCACTAAAGCAACAATCATAATATGCATTATCTACTGCTAACCACTGATACCCAGAGAGTCATGGTACTGGCTTATCCGCTGACAGTTTTAAATTATTTACAGGGAGAGGTCCTCATTGGACTCCATGATTTATGAAATGTGATTTTCACCCCTTAGGTATAAAATTACACAAGCTGAGAGCAGCATGTCTGTAGCATCATGCTGAATCAGTAACCACCAGTCATAACTATTAGTGCAGTAGTGATTTGATGATGCAATTTACATATATCAAGTAGAGTACCATCACAGATATGGAAGCTGGATTAGGTGCCCTGCACCAAAGGCTCAGCTGGGTCCGACTACACTTACCTGGGTCCTGGCTCTGAAACGTTCTGTTGGTGGCTTTTAGTAGGTTCCTTCTCATACGGCTGAGCTGGTCCAGTAGTTGTCTCCGGGGGATGTCATAAGCATTGCGAAAGCTCTGGGGCTTCATACTCTGGAATGGTGGGCCAGATGGAGTAGTATGGGGAATGAATGAGATCAGAATCATGAGGCGCTTTCCTAATTCCTGGTTCCAAGCTACTGGGCCATCTCGACTATAAACTTTTGTAGCCCCTGGCCACTTTCATGTGTCGCTTTCCCACCGCACTACAGGAACTGGGACCTTTATGCTAAATAAGCATGAGCTCTGAAGAAAAGATGCTATTATTTGTCTCGAATTAGTTCTATTTTATTTATACGGCTTGCGATATGTTTACAATTCATTATTTTAAATCTTGCCAACAGACTGATCTTTCGTTTTCCAAGAAATAATAAAAAAAAAAACATTACCCCACTAATATGCACTGGCAAGTTTCACCACCAGCACTGGTGATTTTAGACAAAAGTATGGTGTTGATCAAATTTTCCAATATAGAAATATGGAGACAAACAAAAAAGGTTTTCATTAATGCATTTCATGTAGGTGAGTTACAAAAATAATTCCACTTGCTCAATTTTTGCTCCACTACTACTTCTCCCCCCCATTACACTTCTGGCTCGCAGGATACTCATTGCTGAGGATCCAAGGGGCTGGACCAGACTGAGGAGACACCCATGTAACACCCGGCTGTGGCCGATGGATGGTCATTTCTATAGGGAGGGACTGGACAGTATGTTTGCCCGGGATCCCAAGGAGATTGGTCATATGGTGAGTGCAGCAATGCTCTACATCAGCGCATGCTCCCCAACCTGACTTGACATTTCTGTAACTTCCAAGTTAGCGCTGATGCTTGTGGTCAGCCAATCAGCAAGTTTCTCTATAAGCCCCACCACAGATCATGGTCAAGTGAAAAGTACCTACTCTAGAGTATGGACTAAAAAAAGGTTCAGGAACCACCTCTGAGAAATTACATTTGGGCTGAGTTCCTGTAGTACCAAGGCAACAGAAGTTCCTAGCTCCTGAAAAAGGTCCCTATGGTGGGAAAGCTCCTATGGACTCATCCTGACCAATCAGGGCTATTAGCAAAAACCCTAAGCTGGTCCTAGCTTAGTGCATAGACTCATAAAACAGAAGAGTAAACACCCTATTTTTACACTTGGTAGGTACCTCAAATAAAAGGGCTAATCAACTGAAGTGATCAGGACAGCCAGATATAACCACATTTCGACTGGTAAGTGAAAGTGGGTGGGGTTTTAGATGTACAGAAGCAGTAAGAAGTGGCGTAATTATGGTAAGCTCACCTTATTGAGTGTTGCAAGTTGAAATCCAGCAAATTCCTTGGGGTTGAGCTCCTCAGGGCAGACACTGCTCTCACCCACAATGCCTTGCAGCACAAAGTTCCCACGGCGAGCCAATGATAGGCTGTTAGCCAGGCACCGAACCTTGGTCCCACTTTCAAGAACAGCCTTCTTCCCTATAGAGGCGACAACACGCTCTGCTTCCAGTTTGGTCTGAGCAGAGAGGAAATTACACCACAAGGGAAACCGGGTCAGAACACGTACCGATCAGACAAAACGAGTCTGCATATAACTATATTGATAGGGACAGGCACACATACACAGTCTATGGTCCACCCTGATGCGACCAAAGATCCATATTTGAACAGACAACGTTTGCAAAAGGCAAAACACGCTGGCACATCTGATATTTGAGTATACCTGTAAAATTTACAAATCTGAAAACATGTTTCACAACTACTTCAGGAGGTTAACTGAAAGAGTCTTTTTAAGGCTAAAATTAAATGGCTCATAATGGAGCTGTTCTGTGTATGTCCCACTAGGTGATGAGGCAGATTCAGGAGACGCTGAAGGGATTATATCTCCCATCTGTCTTGGGAATGCCTGAGAAAACCCCAGAAGGAGCTAGAGTCAGTGGCCTTGGAAGGAGGTCTCGTCTGACCTGCTTGGCATGCTGCTTACGCAACAGTCAGTAGTTTGAAGACAGCTGGATAGACGGAGGCAGAAAGTGACTTCTTCACCCATGTTTATATCACAGATGTGTAGTGTGCTTTGCCAATGGCACGGGCGGATGGACCATACCTGCTGGCTCAGCTTTTTCAGATAGGAGACCACGCTGTAGCTCAGACCATACTCCATGTTGTCTGCTAGCAGGTTGGGTACTCCCATCATCCTCAGTGCCTTGCGTAAGGGCTGCAAGTGAAAGGGAAGGGAAAGGGTTCAGGGAAAAGCATACTACACACCACTCACATCTTTGACTTAACCTCTAACTGGACCTATTACCATGACTGCAAGATTCATAGCTTAATTACAAGTAAAATGTAATAAGCATTTTTGACATTTCAAAGTTGAGTTTGGGAGAACATACTACAAATGTGCCTTAACTGTCACTGGACGTGAATCAGTGTAATAAGAGTGTGGGCCTGAGGACTGAACCCTGTTGAACACCTAAGGTCCGACTACTCACGCCAATGTAGTAGGGGGGCATGGTCTTCAGATAGCTCTCGAACGCCTGCCGCCACTTCAGAGTCGGCTTCAGTTTGTGCACCTTGAACAGGTCATCTGCAACGGCCAAGGGCAAATCAGTAAGAGGGGATTTGCACACGGGCACCAGGCTGCCATCGCTGCAGCTGGGGGGGGGCGGGGGGTGCCTTCCCATCTCACTCACCCAGAAGAGGCAGGAGCACCGGGTAATCATAGGGCATGACGAAGAGGTTGACGCAGCTAAGAGCCGTGCTGGCTTTCAGGTAGCCGAAGGGCTGGCCCAGGTCACTGTACTTGGCACTGTTGCACACAAACACCTGCAGAAGGAACAAACCACAAGAGCATCAAAAAGCCAAAAGCATGACTGGGACCTGGCTACTTAATGATCTGGCTGCTTAATAAGGGTCAACAGCCCGGTCTCAGTCTGTAGGTCCTAACAAAGAAAATGAAAAAGCCTAAGAGATACAAATGACTTATGGATAATAGCAAATAAGCATCTGTAAGTATTGTAAAGTTAATCTGTATTACTTTTGCATAACTCCTGGATTTTTTTCCTTGGGCCATTAAGCATTCATTTAAAGCTAGTCTCTGCTGATTACTAGTAACAGAATGAAATTGATCCAACCCCATCAGTGTCATGGCAACAGCACGAGGTGTCTGGCACAAACATGGCCGATGGACTGGATCTGTCACCTGCAGCTTAATTTTTCAGATATAATATCAATTACACACCTGACCCAGTAACAACTAATTCAGCAGCTGACAGTTGAGGTCAGAAATGAGGCCACGTGGGTCGACGTGCCTGTGGTTCGCCATCTATCTGCACTGCTTTCATCCAGTCCCTTTGGGAGGTAAACTATGGTTTGATTAGAACTGTCAATTCAAATGTATTTCAAGACAGGACACCGATTCAATGGTGGTGTTTATTGGTATCTACTCTCTCAAAGTTAAGCACTTTCTAATCAAAACTGCATACTACGGACATAACCCAGCAACATGAGCAGGTCTGACTGGTAGAGGCAGAGCCCCTGGGGGGGCCCTAAGAACCCAGGAGAGGAGTACCTGCCAGCAGGTGTGGGGTGACTTCCTCTCCAGGATGTACTGAGTGAGGGGCGAGGGTTCCAGCTCATATTTGTCGAAAGGCAGTTTGTCCACTACCATGGGTTCCGTATCAACACAGGAGAATCGCACATGGGGGTGGGCAGAGCGTGGGGGCTGGAGGGGGTGGGAAACAGTCATTTAGAAAGTTTGGCTCTCTCACACAGTCACACACAGAGCTTCAGAGCTCATTATGAGACAACAGATCCCTCTAAAATCCCCTCAGTCATAACCTTACCAACGTGGGTGAGTTCTGGTCCGGCCAGAAAGCCTCTGGGATAGGCCAGTGGCCAAGGGGGACACCCGTCTTCAGGTTAGGGCGAACATAGATCAGCCTGTGGTTGCAGTGCCAAGGCTGCGGGCCAGGTTTGGGCACTTCAACAGGGCCATCTGCAGGATGGAAGAGGGACAGAAACATATGGGGAAGGGAGTTGGGGGACAATAGAGACAACAAAGAAGGGGGTGGGGCCAACCAAGTAAGGAAAACCCACAGGAGGGGCACACACAATGCACACGTCCCATTACTACCTTCCACAGGCAAGGGGTCTGGCCCTGTCTTCTCAAAATTGATCACCACTCCACTCTGGACCTTCTGCACCAGCGACTCCAAACACTGGTTCAGCATGCGCTGGGAGAACACGCTGTAGGAGCGGCCTGCCAGGGCAAGTGTGTAGATCAGCCTGCAGGTGCCATAGCTGGCAAGACAAGCCACCACCCACATGGTATATACAAGCAGAGGCAGGAAGCCTGCGCCCAAATCCCTGCCTGTCCATCCCAACCCAGCAGGTTGGCCACATCAGAGTCCACTTTAGCAGCTTTTCAAAAATACCAACATTACCACTTTTTCCACTCCTTTTAAACATTTTCCTTTTAAGTGATTGAGTCAGACACAAAGGCTGTGAACTTTTCATTAGATTCTTTTAAAATACACTCCTCCCCCATAACCCAGGCAACAAGCAGCATCTAAAAAAGGATTTCATTTCTCATTCATGATTCGTCCCCAGGAAGCACAGAGCCAATATCCCCATACCCCCTCACCAGCCGACACCACCACCACAAGTCCTTACCTCCAGTGACCTCACACATGGGGGTGATGGCAGAGTCATCACAGGGCACCCCCCCCAAAGGCTCCACCTCTGCTGAGGCATGGCCTGCGATGCGCAGCACCAGGGCAAAGAGACGCTGGTCCCAGCGGAACGGCTCCTTGGTCAGCTCGCTGCCCGGAAGGGGCGTAGTGAGGGGCAGATGCAGCTGGTGAAGGGGCAGGAGGTGGGAGGACCACAGATGGCATGCAATCACATTAGGAATGGCAGGGAGAATCGGCTTGGAAGGAAAAGAACATCTTTACCATTTTGTGGTACAACTGAAGCACATTCCACAAGCCTGACAATTTTAACTCTCTGACCATCTACCCAGATATGCTGCACACTACCTTGAAGTGATTTACCTCTAAGTATCTTGCACAAGTGAATCGCAGCAGAGGATTTTTCCAAGGACTTGAACCCACAGCAGTTACTGCTCAGCACCAACCTACTGCTATTGTCACACAAGATTTCCTGCGACTGTCTCCATGGCGATGGTCTGCTGTTCATTACCTCATCCTGTACCCCGCAGCTGCTGGTTAGTCGGCCTCCATCCGTGATGGCAATGATGACCGAGGGTTCCAGGAAGAAGGGGTTACGTCCCTGAGTGGAAGAGAGTTAAATGTGGGAACATGCAGCCTGCTTGCTGAGCACACGAGCCCACGCAGACGCAGAAGAACACACAGCTCCCACAAGCTGCCAGATGGCAGCAGCACACAAACAAGCTTGCTCTCCGGGGCTGTGAACTCCTCCTAAAGGAGCCCTCTGTGCACCTTCACACGCTACCTCTGCCATACCAGACTCATCCACGCAAAGAACAGTAATGTTTCATGGACCAATCAGACACAGAACAAGACGGGCAAGCTGGTTTCCTGTGTGTGTCTGTTTATATTTGTGGGGCAGAACCAGAGTAATACACAAAGACACTAGTAATTAAGTAGGATCATCTATCCAGGTATACAATGCACATATGAGGACTGACTATGTGGGCTAAGGGAATTGGAGTGAAGGCTAGCATAGACATGAATGTGGCCTCACAATCTGAACAGCTCACTACTATATGAAACTACGGAAGCTGAATGAGGACAAACTGGAAAGCAGGGCAGAGGGCACAACTGTCAGGAGAGTGTGTGTAGCCAGGGGATATCACTAATGAGCATCATGGGAGCACAGAGGCACATGGCCAGAGGGAGTGCAGCTACAGAGCAGCCAGAGCCATGAGCAGACACAGGTACACAAACACACCGTCAAACACTCTCTCACTAACAGAACTGTTGAGTGTCAACATTATTATGATTACTATAGCACCCGAAATCTATAACGAATAACCATAAGCAACCCATTTGCTAAACAATGTAAAGAAAATGACTGAAATGCTTCTGCAGCGCCTGTCAGTTTCTCACAACCAGACTACTGTTCTGGGCTTCTGTAAGGTAAATACGGTTGGTTACCGCCATGCCTTCAACTGTCAGCCTTTGCTTCTCCCTGCCACTCACTGTAAACTACAGACCTAAAGGGCATGACAACTTGCCCATGTCAGAAGATGATGCCCAAACCAGGGGCGCAAACTCACTAGGAGGCCATTTATATTATACTTCAAAGTACCTGGGGCTGGGCACTGCTATACCAGTCAATTGATTTCCCCATTACAACAAAAGCTACAAAACTCTTTCAAATTATGGTACACATTTTTAAACAAGACAGCAATCGCTGTAATAAAGGGTTCCCATAGTTTCTAATGTGTTCTGTGCCACAAGCCACTGGAATTGGGTCATACAGTTTGAGAATCCCCTGACAAGTACAAAAGCTTCACACAGACAGAAAAAAAACACACTGAATTCAAACAAATATCACTAGTGGACAGGCAAAACTGATCATGAAGCACTATTTTGATTGAATAAGGCTACCCAATTTCCAGTAACTTCATGCGTTATTAATAGCTTGGATATCAAGTTATGAAAACATCTATTTAAATAAAGCAGACAAAGACCAAAGCAAAACCTCTTTGGTTATTGATGCTCATAGTTGCAGTTTGTCAAAAATTCTGAATATAAAAACATAATTCTTGGCTTTTGTGTAATTTTTGGTAGTTTGTAGGCTGTATAGGTGCACGAAGGATTTGTCTTCATGTGCTATTTATGTCTCCTGGTACACACAGAAAGCTGCCAGTTCTCCAGAAAGGTCTAGGAGGCAGAATCACCATCCTCATACAGTTTGCACAGTATCAAGCCCACAAAATAATCCTGGCACTCGGGGGGGGGGGGGGGCGAAGAAAAACAGACAGACATTAAATGCCTTCTTGCTCTATCCCTGAAACCGAAAGGTGACTACAGAAGCTGTGCAACACATCAGCAGGTCACAATGCTGGCTCACTTATCACAACACCACATGGTACCCAAGGCAACAAGCCCCCCAAAGCACAGTCGAGCGGCTAGGACTAATACAGAGGATGGGAACAGGACCAGGAGAAGTGGGGAGGGGCAGAATGCAGTGAAGAGAACAGAGAGAAAAAGAGCAGATGAAAAGAAAAAAGAGAAGAGTGGCAGGGACAGAAATGTCACCATACCCATGAGCCTCTAGGATTGCATCACATTATCTTTCTCTGGTACTCACTGCAGCCCATCTCATCCACCGTGTCGGGGCGGGGGGGGGTGAACAGGCTCCTGATCTATTATTAATACTGAGACCACACTGAGGAGCAGCGAAACAGACAGTGTGGGGGGGCAGTCAACACCCACAGTTCAATATAAAGGACAGCGGGATTTTTGAAAGTCAGCAGGGGAGAACAAAGACCTAAAGCATGGCAAAGGGATTGGCCACTGACCTGTGAAGGCTGGGAGGCTCAACAAGAACTAGTGCAATAAAATAAATACAAAAAACTCTGCAAGTCACTGCACGAGCCAAGCCTCTGCTCAGCAATGCTGTGAAGCATTTTTATAATGTAAAAATTTCATTGTGCATGTACAATGAAAATAAAGGTATTGTATTGCATTTTAAAAATGAAGCATATATTATTTCTCTGCAACACATTTATATATTGCTCAAAACTCCATCCATCCGACATACATGAACATTTTTTTTTTTTTCCCTTCACCGTTGCATAAGTTGCAGCTTATCTGTCTGGACTGTTGATGTGGCAACAGACCAGTTGTGGGGTGAACTTGCTTGGAAGCACGAGTGAAGGGCAACAGCCCCAAAGTCAAACTCAGTGCCTGTGACATGACAAGTACACAGGCCTAGGATTCATACTATTTCAGTAATAGTACAGTTGCCACTTTATAAACTTCAACAATTTCAGTTTTTTTTTTTTTTTTTAACTGAAAAGGGACAAAGCCTGAGGTTAACACATAGCTGGCAACTTGAAAGCTAACAAATAGTCACCATACGTCTTTGGCGCTTCTTGTTCAAATGTCAGATACCTCAATGACTACAACACCAAGAAAAGAAGAATCGTGTAGGCTGCCAAATCTGCGTCACAAATGCTGTCCAGTCTTACAGCAACAAGGCCACCAGAAAAGGCTCCATTAAACGCACAGACTCCACCACATGACGAACAGACCAAATATACAAAGTACAGTGTTCCTGATGCAGATGGGTCTTTTTTAGGCAAATGATGCCCATGATGTTAAACAGGGAAAGGAATGAAACTGGAGGTATCCATACAGGCGCTCAGTGGGCAAGGGTTAATAAAAATAGGCAGGTCCTACTTTGGTTAGCATAAGATGAGTAAGACTAGTTTTGTTGCATTAAACTTTTCAGGCTGGTCTCAGATCCTGTTTATGAAGAGACACTAGTGTGTGATGCTTATAATACTGTGTGAAAATTTCAGGAGGGTGAGTGACTGGGGGCTGGGTGTTAAAATATCAATTTTGGTAGTTTGTAGTTGGTCCTCCTCACACAGAAACTAAACCATCAATTAATAATTTTCGTTGTACACAACGTACCTGCCCATAGTTGTCTATTCCAGAAACTAATCTATTAAGATTGAGCAAATCGAAAGATGTCCTGAGCGCCTGACCCATGGTGGAGAGTCCAACAGCTTGAAGGTTCTTCAGCTCAGTCATGAAGGTGGCATGATTCTCCTTCCATCCCGCCTTGATGAAGAGGACAGAAATCATCCTCATCATCATCCTCCCTCACTAGTAATGCTATCTACAATGCAACAGCTGTAACAAATTTCACTTAAAAAGTTCAAATTAATTTTAAGTACCAGATTACTGCCAATAAAAAAGGAATTCCTGAAAAGAAACAGTATCATACGGGTTTATCTCCTGTGACAATCAGACATTTGAATTAAAAAAAGAAAGGAAAAAAAAAAAAAAAAAGAGTATCATGTGATACTTTTGTTTATAGGGAAAACTAGACGACAGGTCGTTACAGGGCCTATCGAATGGATCTCGCCTCCCCTTTTCCACACCAACTTGACAACTTGAAATCTGAACACCCAAGACATCACCCACAGTTCACTGCTGCACACTAAAACAAAATGTCGGCCATGTTTTAGACGGGTTGCGGATGCTGCTTTTAAATCATACAGTAAGTTGTGAATATAGATCTAGGGGCAGTAAAAAAGCAGACTGAAGCGCAGGAAATGCTACTGACAGCAGGGACACGTTACCTTGATTCCAACGGGAGGCTCCTCGAAGGACACCAACATGTACCGGTCTCCTCGGCTCGCTGGATCTCTGGCTCTGAGCTGTGTGCATATGTAAAAGATATAGAATAATCGAGGTTGCTGAAAAACTGCAGCGGACATGCATTTGCCACGAGACAAACAAACGACCGCGATCTCCACCATGTGATGCTCGGAGCTGCTTATGGACCCTGGTTTTACGGTACCTTCATGAAAGTCTCAACAGCGCCTTTTGCTATGTCCAGATAGGTAGTACCCAGAGGGGTGCGCTGGTTCATGGAAGCGGACGTGTCTATCAGAAAAAGTAAAACGGGCATTGTGCTGGTGATGACACCTTCTATATGGACTTTGTGTCAGTGCAATCGACCAAACTAGAAAAAAAATCTTTTGTTCGCCCCTTGTCGCTTCGGCAATCATTTAGCGAGTTGGCCGGCTCTTACTCATTCTTCAAAAACTAAGGATAGTGGAGTAGATACCCTCCTTTTCCTCAGTTATTCTAAACAAACCCAAAAATCCTGTGGGGCAAGACTGATAGTCTACAAGGGCTTTTTGTTGCTTGTTGTTAATAGGTCAATTTTACGCAAGTTTGTTTAATTAATTTAAAAAGAAAAAAAAAACTGTTACACTGACCCAAGTTGCCTACTCCTAGTTCTCCCTGTACTGAAATCTCACCGTCTTTCTCACTCGTTTTAACCCTAGTTTGGGATTTCGTCCCGCCTCCAAGCGACATTTCATAACCATATGGCTGCTCCGTCCGCCGCTGATTGGTTGTTAGAAGCCATGATATTAACATATCCAAGTAAGACAGGAACAGGGTTGCTCGGTTGCGCATGCGCTTTTAGAGGACGTCTGGGACGTGGTAAGAAAAAAAAGCCTCATAAGCGCATGCGGTCTGGCTTTTGTGCAAATCAGACTGAAGAAATGTGAAAAAAATGATGTGATGCAAAGTACTTGCTTTTTTAATATAGGATCTAAGGTAGTGCGGCACTTTAGTAGTTACGCAGTGTAGATGTTCATGGGATTATATAAATACGAGTTCTTGTCCTTGTCAAATGGGTCGGGATAGTGGAAAAGGGCTGGTATAGACCTACTAGCGGATCAAGACTGTGTGTGACCCATATTGAGAAAGCCCCTCCGCTCTTTGTTCTGTATGTGTGTAAACTTATCACAATGCTTTTCAGCTTTAATACATTTAGTGAATAACACAGTCGCTACAATTCACGAAAAGCTTTTGAACAGTTTGACAAATTTTACTTTATGTTCTTAGACTTAATATAGATTTTTTAATGTTTCAATGCCGAGATAATTTGTTAGTGGACGCCTGGATACACGTTGGCATTAAAATTGCGGAATCTGTATTTTTCGAGGGATTTATAAGGTACACATTGAAATCACAACAAATCCTATAGGTATTTATACAAGAAAAACGACACGAAAAGAATTCGTAACAATTTCAATTATTGCACATGGGCCTACAACGAGATGAGTTTACCTACCATTTATACAGTATGAGTCCTTAAAAGTAAATAACGTAATCGTTGTGTTCCTGATAAAACGTGTCGTTTAACAGTATGGGCCCAAGAAAAAATATTAGCTTACTTTTGGCTGTGTCCAAACCAAACGCTTGTGGTGGTGTTCGTACCCATCGTTTGTTTGTACCAGCAGCATGTCACCTACCTCCCTTTGAAGTGAACACTTACTGGCCTGTGTATTGTGAATGTGTTCATTATTAGTGTTAAATGAGACATTGAATTGTATCGCCACATTTAGTTATACCGTACAGCTACAATGACTAACATGAATTGCAGGATTATTTAGTTTGTCATGCGTCTTACATTTGTCCTGTATCCTTTATGTTAAACCCATAACATCATAGAAAAAAATAACGTATATAGTTTTACAATATAACTTACATTTTATTAACAGCAAAGAGATCATATATATGCGGAATAACCTTCTTATCTCTGTTTAATCGCAGAGCTGGATACTAACTCATAATTAAACATTACATAACAAGCAGAGAAGACCCGTGACCCGTCTGATCAGTATTTTAATTCCTTGTAGGGCATTTTCTCATTTTGTTGATAAAATAAGTTTATTGTGTTATCTGTGTTTTTGTTTCAAAATGTCATTTTCTGGCAATATAACAATTCCATTTTATTTTGGTTATTATAGCAAAATAAATGTTTTGCTACAAGCCTTCCATATTGAGTTATTGACTCGAACAGTGAACTTGAGGTAATTTATCCATAACTTTGTACATTATTTGTCTGTTATATATATTTTGGTTTACAGTGTGAAGAAAGCGCTGTGCACTATCAATACTGACAGGAGCCCAAATCCATCACAACTGCTGACAGAGGTAACAAAGAATTCATCCTCAGAATCCAGAGCAGAGATGAATACAGTATGAGTGCAGGTTTCAAATTATTCAAAGTAACACACTATTGGTACAGTACTAAAATATGACAGGTATTAACATGTTTTTTGCATGACCATATAAGGGGGCAGTATAAACGATTGTCAGTTAATTATGCTGCTCTGGCTGAACCTTTGTTAAATGTTTTGGAAAAACACCAGGAAGGGTGTTATATGGGATCAGTTTCATTTATTTTTCCACATTCAGCATTAGGTTCTTATTCATAGGGCCGGATCTAGACACTGTGGCTTCCTAGGCAAGCATCAACACCAGCACCCCCTGTCCAAGGCAAACTTATATTTGGCTGGCAAGTCAGCAGCCAATCAGCAGTTGGTCCCCTAGGCAGCTGCCTATGTCACCTGAAGGATTGACCATCCCTGCTCATGCATATCAATGCTGAAGCAGCAGTTTATGTGCCTGGCATCACGGAACATCAAACTGAATGCTTCTGGGCTTTATGCCATGTGCTTCCCAGTAACATAAATTTGAAGCAGAGTAGTTTGAAGTACTTTGTTATGGATATCTGTGTAGATTTGTTGCATTGTTATAGCAGCATAAATGTGAAATTGGCAAACAACACCTTGTATAGATATACATATTACAGAAGGTAGCATGGTGTTTACAGAATCATACCTTTGAGAAAAAGTTCAGAGGCACACTAATGAATTATTTTAGCAAATAACCTGAATCTGATCATTTAAACATGTTACAAACTGAGGTATAAAGTAATTTATAACAAATACAGTGGTTCAGTGCTCTGCTTTGTGTGTGTTGTATTTGCATGTTCTCCCAGTATTGTGCGGATTTCCTCTAGATATTCTGCCCTGAACAGATACAGTTACCTAGCATCTCTAAATTGCCTGTAGTGTATGATTGTGTGTTTGAACTGGCATCCTGTTTTGGAAGTATCCAAACCCCGCCCAGGATGAGTGGTTACAAATTGGATGGAACACATTTCAGGAAAAACATATAATCTGATATTGATGTTCTAGATCAATTCTATATACAGCTCTGGAAAAAATTAAGAGACCTTAGCAAAATGTTCAGTTTCACTCATTTCTCAATTTATGGCTGAGAGCCTGTGTAAAATATACATTTTTCTGCAAACTCCAGCCTGGCTCTTCCCTGCTTCTCATTGATGAAGGGCTTCTTCCTTGCTTTTTGGGTGTTCAGTCCTGCTTCTAGGAGCCTGTTATGAATTGTCCTAACAGTGCACTTCACACCACTTAATGTTTCCAATTCCTTTTGAAGGTCACTTGAGGTCATCCTCCAATTTATGAGGCACTGCTGGATAAGTTGACGGTCATCTCTGGCATTAGAAAGTTTCTTCTGCCCTTCTAGTTTTTGGTCATTCCCAGTGTCTCCTGCTTCACTTTATTCTTGTGTACTGCTGTCTTAGAAACTTAGAGCCTGGAAGCAGCCTGCTGCTCAGTGTAGCCTTCTGCCAGCGGAGGCAGGATTAAACCAGGATTTAAAAATCCAGATTTTAAAAAATTGAGTGGTCTCTTAATTTTTTTTCCAGAGCTGCAGATTAACATAAAAATGAATTACATTATAGATTCTTTACTAAATTCTGTAAAACATGCCTTTCCATAGTTTTATATATTAAGTGGAGCATTTCATAACACTATTTTTAATACCACATTTACCACCTAGACACTCTCCTCCCCTCTTTGTATACATTTATTTGCTTAGTTTTTGACTAAAGCAACACATATATACAAATGTTTATCTGACTGGAGTAATTCATATCAGCTGCACTACAGCACTTACTGAATTGTCTTGATATGTAAACTGGTGTCCTTATTTTACCCCTCCATGCCTGTAACCACTGAACCATGCAATGTTCCTGTATACATATTCCAAGCTGCTGCCACTGCAGTTTTGCTAAGTTCTCACTATATGAAATATGTTTGTTAATGTTACTTCCCATATACAGTACTATGCAAAAATCTTAGGCACTCAAAAGAAATGTTTAAAGCTATTTATCTGGGCAGTAAGTGCACATTTTCACAGAACAAAAAACACAATTTAACATTAGAACAAATTAAGAGTAACACGATAAACACTAATAAAAATTTCTTCTGCTCTCCAAAAAGTTACTGATATCTAGTCGGATGGCTAGATGAACATCGCTTCAGATCCCAAA
>JAODKC010000038.1:2218960-2240122 GCA_026777985.1 Mormyrops attenuatus
AATCTTATATACCTGGATCATGTACCCCCTTAGTCTCCTTTGCTCGAGGCTAAACAGATTCAGCTCAGCTAACCTCTCCTCATACGACATTCCTCTAACACCAGGAATCATTCTCGTGTAAACACCCATTTGAAACTAAGTAAATTTAAATGGCATTTTAAGCACAAAATTTAACTAAAATATTGACTAGGGAAAGTATCACCAAGGCTTTTTTAACTGTTTGACTCCCTGAATCATATCTCTACCTGCCACTCTGCTTACAATTAACCAGTGGGTCAATGCAGCCACTCTTTGTGCACCAGGGAGGGTCCCTTAAGTCACACTTCAGGTCTCCTTTGATGGGCTTGGCTGCTGCGCTTAGGCACACAGTGTATGGGCAGAGGCAGTAGACTGCCATGGAGCATGCTGGGAGGCCTGGAGAATACCTAGGCTGATGGAGAAGTTGAACAATTTAAATAAGCAGGGGCAACAGTGATTTAGATAATGCAGCTCAAGGCCAGTCCTCATGTGTTTTTCTCACGCTGCTTCTGCTCTGTAGCCGAGCTCCGACGGCTACCTTCCACGACAGCAAGCACGGCGTTGTCCACATGCACTTTGAACCTACCCGTGGCTGGCTGCTCACTTCCGGGGTGGACAAGGTCATTAAGGTGAGAGCTTCTTAAAGCTCACTGATTTTGTGATGATAAATTGTAAGGGGCTCACATGGTGTGTCTCTATCTGCATTTGTGACTTCACAGCTCTGGGACATGACTCCAGTGGTCTCCTGAAGCAGCCTCTAACAGGTTTGGTACTCATCAAAGGAGAACACCATGAGGAAAAACATTAACAGCCATGAGGACCACAGTCACAACTTCTGGAAAACACTGGAACAACATCAACATGCTGTTTTTGGGTTTGTTTTTGTCCTCCCCCTTTCAGACCCTCTGCGTGGAACTGCCTGCTGATTGATTGGTCAAATGACATTTCCTCTTTATACATACTAGCTCTTTGTCTCCTTGGAAATGGAACTATCCATAAAAGGGGAGTGAGCATGTATGGATCTTAGCTATGTATGCTTTCAAAGGAGCTGAACATTTTGAAAGGGAACTGCACTCCATTAAATCTTTGGGGGTCACAAACTGTTGATCCACAAGGGGGCAGCATAGCTGTCAGTTGGTCATTGGCACCTCAGCACTGTGTCGAATGTGTCGAATAGCTGCCTTTCCATGCTTCCACATTATCAGTTGGCAGCCACTTAACCTCAACTGTATTATATTAATAGATGTATTTACACATACTAAGTATTTATTTGTCTAAAGTTTTCTATGAGGTGCCTCCCTCCATACACATGACACTTCAGAGGAACAGATTCTGAATTTGCTCAACAGACATCAGGGATCTAAGGAAGAGAAGCAAGAACTATATTCTGTTTCAGCTTCTGGATTTTTACATGCATGCATCTGAAAGAGCTCCAGTTTGAGACAAACCTTGAGGTCAGTGGAGACGACAAGAGTGTTACTGAGATGTTGGCAGTAACCATGCTTTGCTGATGATCTTAAATGATATCTTAACTGTGTTTTGGTGTTGATTTGACAGGTCTGAACTATTCAGTGAGTGATTTACAGTTCAGTTCATCAAAGCATATCAAAAATAAACAAAAAGGTGTAGTTTTACACATATAATATTCTGCAATAGTTCTAATGCTCATACAGTTGTTTAAACTCGTTGAAGTATTTCTTATGAAATTTAGAGGTACTCCCAAAGAGTCATGGTGATTTTCAGGCTTTTCTATGGACACATTCCTTAGACCTTGTTTTTTGACTCTGTTGTACTGTAATCATTCTGTGCTATCCCATGGTCATGATCTGACCAGCCGTATGAAAGAAAAACACTTTATATTTCTTCAGTGTAATATTAGCATTGATGCACCTTTAAAATTAGCTTTTTGCAGAGGATTCCGAATGAGGTATGCAATGCATTCTGGGAATGAAGACACCGGATATTGTCAGCCATAATGGGCAAGACGATGTTCCAGAGTTCTGACCCATTTAAATTGCTGCACCCAAGCCCTTGTACATAGTCTTTTACTGAAGTTCATTCCCAGCATGATGGATATGAAGACAATTTGCATGCACAAAACTGCACAGGGATTTGCATTTTTCAAAAGCAGGTTAGCATATCAAACATAGGATGGACATGCCTCCTCTGCCAGCTTGTTTTGGGTGGTGTAAATTCAGCGGTCTCTCCTTGAACTTTAACTTAGCCTTGTCTACTTTGTTGTGTGGGTCATGCGATCTGGAAATGTAAATATGACCTAGGTGTACATAAATATGTAAAATTAAAGGCTGGGCAGGAGAAGGAGGAGGAACCAGTGGTTATTCCCAGGGGTGTTTATGCTCTCTAGCTCTAAGCTGAACAGAAGCAGCATACATGTATTCTTTGACCCTCCACCCAATTTTTGTACCCCAGATTTGTAGAAATTGCTGTGAAGAGTTAATCTATGCCACCCTTGCCAAGGAGTGATAGAATTGGCTAAAATGAATCTGTGAGGGTGCGGTGTTCTGGGTTCTGTGTCTTGCCTTGTGCCGAACTTGTGGGCTTTGGTCTTCTCAGTGTACACGTCTGCTGCCCGTCTTCAGAGCTGAAGCCTGTCCAGAATGCTGTTGTAAGTCTAAAAGTGTTCATGTGGGACTTGGGTTTGGTGGTAGCATGACCTGATATGGGAATACCAAAGTGAGCCTGAACACAGGCCTGGTAGCATCATTGTTTCACAAGCGCATGGCCCTCATTAGCAAGGAGCATGTCACAGCCCCAGCCAGTGTGTTCCTACAGCATCACGTGTGTGGGGTGTGTGCACAAGGCTGACCCATGCGTACTTGGAGACATGTCTTACACATGTCTGCTTAACTAAAGTGTACATAGAACAGGTGTAAACCTGTAAATACCTGTAAAAACAGTAAATACAACATTTTAGCATGATTGTAACTCAGAAGTACACCGCAGTTTTTAAAAAGGGTGTAATTTTATACGCTTGTTAAGTTTGGTTATGGTTGGATTTTTCCATTGGTACTGTGTTGATACTGATTAACTAGTAGTCAGAGTAGAGGAGCAGATATACCAAAACAGCAAACGCACCTTGATATTGTGTGATGACCGTGGCAGATGTGAAGACCTGGGGGGGTTGCTGGACACCACATACAGAGGGACCTTGTGTTACTAAAATGGGATCTTACTCAAGGCAAAGTTACTTTAGTCTGGCATATGCAGAATAGTGCATAAAAACGCAAGAGATGAATGCTCACAGCTAAATGATGAGCATCTGATGTGGAGCTTAATCTGTTTTTTTAAGGTTATGATTTCATTGAAACTGTCTCCCCATTTTAGTCATGCCAGCTCTCCTGTGTGTCCTGTCACCTTGTATCTCAGACATCCACAAGGCCTTGACGTGCCAGAGAGCGCTGAGGACAGGGTGTACGTTTCTCACTCCTGTCATGCCGCTGTCACCTGCTTTAGCCATTTGTCTTATGGAGTGTTGGAGTGTGCAGCAGGTCCCTGCTTGACATGCCCTCTAGTGGTGTTTAAACCACACCTGAATGCTTCTGCTGGCTAAGCCTCTATACACCACAATGGCAGGCTCTCCCAGTCCCAACCTGTTAATACTTTGTTACTACTGTGCTACAGTTTATCTGTGTTTGATAAATCCAGCATGACTTGTCTAAACTAAAATACATTCCATTTTGTACATAATGTGAAGACCTACAAAATTGTGCTTGATTGTGATTTGTGGAGACAATTCTTGCTACAGAAAACCTTAAATGTTTTCTTTTAAGTTAATGACTTAAGAAAATGGTTGTTTAAAATGTCAGAATGTCATTTTAAACGCAGTTATGAACAGCATATCAAGAGTGGTTTTTGTGTCTTGGACAGAATCCAGTTTAGTTAGCAAGCAGCCTTTAACTGTGTGAATTTGTCTGACCTTAACTCTGGGAGTTTCATTCAGGAGGAGAATGATGGTGTTTTGACAAACAGACTGTTGACTACATTTTAGGTGAGGTGGCTGAATGATGAGTCCTGTTGGCTTGTAGCGCTTGTAGCGGTGCCACGACGGCAGCCAGACGGCACTCGAGCTGCTTGCTGAGGTTGCTTTGCCCTCGTGATGCTCGGCCTGCAGTGGATATGTACCCCCCTTGTCTTCTTGCAAAAAGCTGGACTGTGAGATGTCAATGAACTTATTGGCAACATCAGGAGACCTTAAATAAAAGCTTTTAAATATTTCCTTCATTGCTTTTGCATTTGTTCTCTTTTTACTTATCACTGTGACACATATACTCTAAATATAAAATGTATTTTGTTGAAACAGTATAATATAAAATGTTTAGATCACACAGGGCAGGAAAAGCGAAATTAGCAAAATTAGATATATACAGTTTACAGATATAAGTAGGATTTTTCTGTCGTTGATCCTGGTGAGGTCGTCTTTCTAGTTTTTAGAGGGGCTGCACCTTGTGCTAACTGCTGCAAGCAGCCCGACTGGCTTCCTCAGCATCTCTTGCACCCTGGGCTGGCTGTGGTCTTGGCTGGAACTTGCGAGACAGCTCCTCCAGGGCCATCACCAGCTGCTGCTCCTCCTCTTTGGAGGCCCTGGTGGAGGCCAGGGGCAGGTGTGTTGACACTGGCTTCCGGTCTGTGGCAGCGTGGGAGAGGAGGAAGGTCAGCCTATGCCGCCGCAGTAAGGGGCCCATGACTATGGCTTTAATCTTGCTGTTGACTTTTGGTGATACATACTTTGTCAGCTGAGCACACCGCTATTTGCTGAGCAATACTGTACACACACGCCCTTTTTCTCCATTAAAGCATCTAAGTATACATGACAACCATCTTCTCCCACAGTTTAACATCACGTGTAAGCAGTACAGCTGGGGTTTAAGGCGTGTTTTCTGAGCTGGAAGCGGATTACCATCTCTGTGCAGAGAGACAGAGCCCCAGCTCACCTTGGACGAAGCAGCCGCTGGCAAGCTGGACGGCCTCCTTTGACACAGCCAGCCACACCACAGTATCTGCCCCCTGAGCCTCTGTCCGCAGCCTGGTCTTCATCTTCTCATAGAAATCGGGCATGGAGGATCGCACCGCTAAAGAGCAGACGCACGCACAATCATAATCAGAAACTGTTTTCAGCAAACATACATATACAACTCATATTTTACTCTGGGAACACTTAACTGCACCTCATTGCCCTGAAATACAAGTCAAGACTCCTGGACAATTCACTGTTGTGTTAGGAGTCACTGAAATGAGTTAAAACATGGGCCAGATCAAGGACCCACCTGGAGTATCAGCCCATCCTGGGTGCATGCAGGAGAAGTGGATCTCCTTGTGCTTAAAGGCCCACTGCTCCGAGAGGATCACCTGCTGCCTCTGGTAATACAAAACTGTAGATATGAAACCTGCACACCTACACTGCAACATACACAAGGTCATGGGGGGCACAAACCTCTGCTCATACATACACAAAGTCATGGAACCTGCACGACTACGTTCCTATATACCGAAGGTCACTGACGGGTGTCGGGGAGGGCACATCCCCCCCAAAAAAATAATAAATAAAAGCACATTCCTTATCTTTCCTTATAAATCCATGTGAAGCCAATTCGCTGAGCATACAGAGCGTAAGGAGAAAACATATACTTAAAGAGTGCAGTCCTGTATCAGATAAAATGATTTTATCATATGGATCAGTGATTTTTTAGCTATGTTTAGTAGTGTAACTACCCTAAACAGTGTTAATCTTGTTTTAAATGATGAAATAAAAAAATATTACATTGCATCCTATCATGATGTGACTGTTGCATGTGTGCCCACTGCAATGTCACAATATATAAGGACAAAGCATTGCGCGATACATATAGTTACTTTGCGTGCCTACAGAGCGAAGTTCTTTTAGAGTTTCTCTGCTTGTTCCATCATTGTTTATTGGCAGTGACATTACAGCAGTAAGTAAGGACACTAATGCATTATAGATGGCAGTTTTATAGAAAGTTGCCCAACAATGTTTTGTATGTGTTTCAAAGAATTAAGTTAAGTGTAAGACATATGTTACAGTTCGGTGTTTTTCAAGATGTTGCTAGATGCAAGATCTTTTACTGTGATGCAATTGTGTTTCTTAAAAGGCAATTCCATCAAAATCCATAACATACATGCTGATGAAACCATGTTTAGTGTTGAATGGATGTGAAATGGCGCTCCAACGGCGGCTCTTACTTTGTTCTGGGCATAAGCTATGGTGCCATCGAAGGTACCATTCTCGAACTGCAGGTCGCTCACGTTCAGCTTCTGGACAAGCATGCCCCCTGATGACACTGTGATCTGGGAGGAGGGGGGCAACACAGCCTCAATTAGAAAATGCCAACTGGGAGCCTCCAATTGCTCATGCACAACAGGCCTGTCAGGACGCTATTTCTAGTGTGTACTTTTATTGAAAGAATCCTGCAGGTCAGTGGAAACAAAGTACTGCATTCAGCACATATCAATGGATGGTGCTAAACATGGCTGCTTTCCTGGCACCCAAGAAACACCATTACATAAAAGTACTCTTATCCAATGGGGGTGTAACGGTAAAAAACATTATGGTTCGGTACAAACTTTGGTTTTGGGTTCATGGTTCGGTGCCATTTCAGTACAGCAAGGAAAACAAATTGATAACAAATCTTATGTGATAATAACAAGCATTATAATTGTATAACCATATAATGTTAGTGTATATTAGTGTATATTAAAGCTGCTACAGTTTGTTAGGATGTTAAGGTATACTTACGTGCTGCATATGAATGTTCTATGAATGCATAATGAATGCAATATGAAGGTGCAGTTAATGGAAAGAAATGAATAATCTTGGGCCAGTCATCAGTATTTGGGGAGAAACACTTCTACTTTTTTTCAAATTCAAAGTTACCATCTTGATCCAAAAATGTCATTTGGGGGTTTGATCAGAAACCACGTTTAAAACTTTAAAACTGCATCACCCTGCTCCTCACCCACCTCGGAGCCCAGTGCACAGGGCCACAGGCCTCCTGTAGAGGACACAGAGGTGATATATTCCATGTTCTTTAACTGAATTGTCCTTTGGTCAACGCCTTGTAGAAACAGAGCGATGGGTGTTTCATTCTCACAAAGCTATCCCAAGGCATGTTTTAACCTGCCGAATAACTAGATCAGGCCCTTCCAGCCACCCCTAGGTGAAGCAGGAGACAGAGACCCATGCTGACACTGCAGGAGTCGCAGACAATAACGTTTCTCAGGGACCATGATCTCTTCTTCCATCGACACAGGTCACATCTCAAACAAACACTCCATTACCTCTAACGATCAGCAAGGAGGTGCTACATACCTATTCTAACCTGGGTTCCCACAGGAATCCTTAGAGGAGTGTTACGCACAAGAAGGAGAGTTTCTCATATGCAGACAACACTCCCTGCTGGAACCATAGCGAGGGGAGATAATGGGTTGTTCACTCTTTGGCCAAAAATTGACCCTGGCACTACAGGAAGGAGCGTGTCACTGTTCCTTTCACAAGGTACCACTAAAAAGTGCGCCTTGTGCTGTCCCCCAGCCTGGGTAATGGTGCTTCTCCCAATGTGAAATCTGACTTAACAGTACTGATAATATTAAATGGCCAGGCCTCACTCACCACCCGTGGGTCGTGTGATTTCGCCAATGCTGGGATAAGTGCTGTGGTCAGGATGTAGGTGCCTGAAAACAGTAAGGGGCAGTTGGTGAGGGCACTGGATCAGCGTCGATGTCAGCACCGCTCTCAAGAAACAGCTGAATTAGCAACCTAATCGTAGGTTTCACACTAAAATATCCAGACGTACAAACAGGGACAAAGTACAAACGCTCCTCTACTTATGAACTTTCTGAAAAAAATTTTTTCTGCGCACCAGTTCCGCCTAGTATGACTTCTGGCCGCTACTCCCGCCGTGCAGCAGCGTAGCGCGTTTACTCCCAGCATCCTAGTTCTCACTACTTGTGCATACCCTTAAAATGATGTTGAATAACGACTTACGAACATTTCAAGTTGCGAACAGTCGTTCGGAACATATCTCGTTAGTGAGTAGAGGAGCGTCTGTATAGAAATGCAAGTCATGTCAGTTTCTAGGCCAGCAGGGGAACAGTTTGTCTTCTCCTGGAACCTGAGTAGGAGTAACACAAAGAGGGAGTTTTCCCTTCTCACCCAGAGTGTTTGTGGCAAAGTTCTTCTCCAGCCCGTCCTCCTGAAGCTCCCTCTGGTTCACCATGCAGCCAGCATTGTTGATCTGGAAGCCACATCAGATGTGCTGTACTTTAGAGGATGACCTCACCCAAAGATTTTCATCAAAATTTTTCAGCTGTCTTGGACAGAAGAATCCGTTCAGCGTTTAAGTGTTAACCAAAAAAAATAAACTCAGCATCAAAATTTGTCACAATATTGATATTTTGAACTTTTGCAAAGATTTATTCATTGAATGCGGTACTGTTTAACACCAGCAGATGTAGAGTCAACCATTTTATTTCACATTTTTTCAACATTTACTTTTTAAAAATACGCTGTTTGTGTAGCCTGTGCTAAGGGCCCTGCAATGCAAAAATACAGTTGTGTCAACTGTTGAAAATTAAAGGACAAATGATTTTTTTTTTTTGTAAGTAGAAACACACGCTTTGTTTGCACAAAGAAATGCATAATTCATGCACCTTGGAGTTAGGGTTAGGGAAGTGTGCAACAATTTTTCTGAAGATACTGACTCATTCTTGGTAGTTAAACGGTGTTAATGTCTGTTAATTAGGTTTGGCCTGTTTTAGATTTTAGTAGTTCCATCAGGATATGATGGTGACCGTGATGCATCAAATTGTGACATTGGTATCACTCTGAATAACGTATCATGGGCTAGTTAGCAATTCCCACTATCACACTTTGAGTAACCATTACATTTGGTTCAGTGTGATATTACTGTATGAAGCAGAGGCAAAGACCCACCAGCACATGTAAGACATTCTTCTGCATGAAGCTCTCCGCAAACTGCCACACCTGCCTGGGGCTGGAGATGTCCACCAGGTGAACGTGGACATTCTGGACGTACAGAGGAAGGGAGGAGCATGACTGTATATATCTGATCAATAATGAATCTAATGATACTTTATTTTGCCATTTGTACCAGTACATAGGAATACGATAGCTTTCACATTTCCCATCTTATTCTCCTATGAGACCATACAGGTAAGCGTAAGCTTGGGGGGAAAAGCACGATGTCCAGCATTCAGCCAGCAACTGTGGAGCAGTTTTCAGGGTTACGGGTCTTGCTCGATGGCCCGACAGTGATATTTTCAGTCTTCCAGCTACGGGATTCAAACCGCTGACCTTCTGGTGACAAGACCTAATCTAGAGTCACACACCACCCGCCAACAGTCTAACAGAGTACAATCCACAGTAAATGAGGTCCTCTGTTACATGCTGTATATTCTGATTTCTGGCTGCTCCACACCAATGGCGACATGCACCATTAGCAACATGATGATGAGTTTTTCTTGTTTCTTCGGAGCAAACAAGTGAGTAATGAAGATACTGGAAAAATTCTAATTCTAAAAAAACGGTTTTACAATGGCCATTTCAGATGGTACTTCAGGATAAGCAAAACCAATTTTGAAAACATTGCAGCAACATCATCTTTTATCAGTTAATTAACTACATGCTTAATATAATCCAAGAGGAATACTACAAAACCTTTAAAATCAAGAAAAAAACTGTATGTGAATGACATCTTGAGGTCCTAACTATTTTCCTTTTTCTTTACCTCATTTCCAGACTGCTGGATGATGTCCTGCTTTGCTTCCTCAGCTCTCTCCCTGTTTCTGCAAACCAGGTGTACAGTCCCCCCTACTCACAACACAAAACATACAGCCATGGGAAGATGGAGTCTATTTGAACTATGAATACAGGCCGTGCATTATCATCATGGCCCAGACCCACACAGACAGTCCACGCATTTAAATTCACTGCTAATCATTTAATGCCACAGGTTTCTAAAATCTACTCAAGACTAAGTTGTTATGCAACTATCAAAAATAACCACCGGGCGAGCAGTGTCAGAAAGTTCCTAAAACAATGCAGTTAGGTCATTCCATTTCATCAAATGGCTTTTGCAGGACCATTTTTCATTTTGATTAAATTCGGCATGTGACTGACACATACCTTCCACAGCTAAAAATGTTTATTTATTTTTAAAAGTCCCCCTGAAATATAGCGTTATTTCTACACCCCAGGTAGCACTAAAATATATATATTATGAGCTATAACTGTCACAGCGACCCAACTCAGCTATTGCTCATTGGGATGCTCAAAGAGAGTACTCAAATTTAACCTTTGCATAAATTTAAATTTCTTTTTTCAACGTGCAGGAATTTTGACAATGAAAAAAGAAATTCAGACTTATGCAAAAGTACTTTTTTCAGCTTTCCAATATTATATCTCGAAATTATGACCTCAAAATCAAAAATGGTGATGCAAAAACCTTTTTAGAAATTTGCTGAAGTAAAATGGAATGACTCAGCTATTGTTTAAGATTAAATGGGTCAATTAAGGTCAATTAAGGGCAATTATAGTGTTAAATAAGAATGTCTGGCCCATCGCCATTACCTCTTCTGGCCACCTCGCAGGCGGTAGCTTTGCCGATGCCGCTGTTGGCACCCGTGATCATGAAGGATCTACCATTCATGTTCACGTCTAGATCCCCAGCAACAAAATGCTTAGTGGCAGCCTCATAGCCCGCCCTGCAGAAACACGCACATGCTGCTGATACCATGATGGACCAAACGATTGACTAGTACCACTAACAACTAATGTGAGAGAGGACATAATGATTTTCCCCAGAGCTCCAGACTGCGACCGTTTATTGAGTGTGTGAGTTAAAGTTAAAACATGGCTGCTTCTGTGCAAGTGTATGATAATCATTAGGATGTTTTGCTCTGGTACGGGGGCTGTGTTAGCAAATCGTGATTGAAAGTTGTTATTTCTTATGCCTGTGTGTTCCTATCATTATAGTAACATTATAGTATTATATTAACTGATTCCTACCATTTATGTAAATGGCTACTGTAACACAAAATTTTCCCCTTGGGGATAAAGAAAATAATCTGAATACGAATCTGAAATTTCTTCTTCACTGGTTCAGTGTGTCTTATTTTTTTTTTTTTTTGGGAGTTGATCTCTCCCCAACTGCACGCGGGAGTATATATGTATACGTACACTGGTGAAAAAATCCCTTTAGCTGTGATATTAACGTGTGTTCCAAAAATGAAGTGGTCTGTAAGCGATTATTTTAAAAAACAAAATGAAAATAAAAAGGAGAAGTCTGGTGGAGAGGGACAGCCAAAAAAGAGGTCCTGAGTAGGGATGTGCGAATCGATACTGAATATTGATTCTTGCGATCCGAAAGAATCGATTCTCAAAAACGAACCAAACGTTAAAGTATCAGTATTCCATCCATCCATCCATTTTCTGAAACCGCTTAATCCCAAATGGGGTTGCGGGGTGGGGGGGCGGAGCCTGTAGCCTGTCCCACGAACAATGGCCATAGGCAGGAACCAACCCTGGGCGGTCGCCAACACACCGCAGGAGTATCAATATTTTACCTGGTATTTACATGTTTACATTATTATTTTAGGGAGCAGGACATTAATTACTACCTGAACCTAAATGTCAATGTTAGAATAGAATCTACTTCTCCTTCCACCTGCTTCGGTTTGCTCCAGATTAAAATCTACGGCTCCATGCAAGTCAGAAAGTCAGAGAGGGTAGCGAGAGAAGAAAGGTGCAGTTGGTTCAAGAAGGGTCTGGTGTGAGAAAAGAGTCTCACGCATGGTGGCTCTACAGGGGTGTCTCGCTGTGTGACATATTGTACATCACTGCTGTGGTAGCAGTATGCGAACAGGTGTTCCATGGTAATAATGGAAAAGAGGCCAGTGGCAGGAATCGTAGTGGTAATTGCAGAAGCCTCAGGTATCTTTCGCGATTTTCATTAGATAATTTATAATGCAGTTAATATGATTTAGGGTGGCCCTTGGCTATGAGTCAAATTTTAAAATGCCAGTTTTTCGTGCACTCACCATTTTATCTTGTCATGCATTGCAAAAAAGTACTCCTGGCAAAATAGTTTTATTGATGCTTAGCGGTTACTCAACAAGATTAAAGTCTGCAACTGAAAATTATCAAAATATATAAAAATTTCAGCCAACCTTTGCTGAAAACAGCAACAGCTACAAAGAATATTTAGGCCTATTTGCTTCGCTGCAAAAAAAACAATTTTTCACAAATAAGTAAGAACAAAACGAGTTTGTAATCAAAGATCAATAAATTGACACTGAGGTCGAATATTCAAGTTGGCTAAAGCCTAGTTTAGTCATCCACCATCGGTAATACCTGTTAATCTCTCGGGTCATTCATTCGATTGTACTGAACATCATTTTTTTGCAGATTAGCATCAAGGGTGATCTCAACCATATTTCTTAATATCTGGCTCTGTAGCTAAGCAACATGTGACCAGCTAAAACCTCCAAAGACTGCTACTGTTCATTATTGAAGAAACACCTGGATTCTCATGGTAGTTCTAGGTGTCTTGCCTGGGTCTCTGTCATAATGTCCTTGGCCGGTTTTTGGGCCCTCTGCCACGAGTATACAAAACATTGTTGAGGCCATTTTGCTATGATCATGTGTTCTAGAAGGTTCATCCCAAGAAATGATTGCCAGCCCAAAACTAAGAGAGGCGAGAAAGTAATTGGACCCCAAAAAGACAGGGAATAATGGTAAAGGCACCTAGGGGCGAGGACTCTGTGCCCCGGAAGGGGAGGCACAATGATAGCAGCTGGTCCAGAAAGACGATGCTTGGGATATCCCCTGTGACGAATATCTTGATAAGAGATACTGCATACAAATCAGTGTAATTCATTAAGGGACACACTCCTGCAGGGTGTCTAGCCTTTGATGGACCCTTTGTGGATACTGACTTTTGAATTCTACACAAATGACTTCTGACTCCTGATCTGGCTTAGAAAGATTAACCACGACTTGACCCGAGACATTAACGAGTATTGCTGATGGTGGATGACTAAATGAGACTTTCGCAATTCAAGTTGCTTGAGCAACCTCTAATCATCTTTTAAAAATCATCAAAAATGAATGAAATGTTTTTTTATATAAAATAATTAGGGGGTGAGAAGTAGCATTTCCAAATGTTCATTTTTAAGGACCACCCTAATAAACATATTACACACGCACACACACAGGTTTGTAAATATATCTTTGTGACTCTCCATTCCTTTCTATGGGGAAAACTCTAATCACAACCCCTACCCAGCCCTAACCTTCTTTTCCCTGAAAGCAGGAGGCACCATAGACAGGTAGCCACTCCATTGCAGGGCACATACACACGCAAACTCCACACACATCAACCTAAGGGAACCATCATGACATACATGCAAATTACTGCATGACGAAAATCAGACTTAAAGCCCAGTTCATACTTCATGTCCTGAATGAGAGGTCTTGAAAGAGTAAATGAGTTGGTGAGTGAGTGGGTGAATGAGACTCTAATAGGCTAATTCTTGGTCATGACTGAATGAGAGAGCAGTACCTCAGGTGTGACTTAAATCTACTGATGTAGTATATATATAGCCTGCCTATGCAGTGACTTCCCGTATGCTGCAGGTGGATTTTACATTTTCACAATTTAAAACGATTTTAACCAAGAATTCTTAGCATTAGCCGACTATGTGATGAGCTGTTAGGTTCGCATTTCAAGTGTTTCAAGTGGTGCCACTGAATGACTTGGTAAATAACTCAGAATGAATCATTTGAATGAATCAAACAAACTGGGCCTCAAAAAACAAAAAGTAATTTTGTCTATCCTTACTCTACACATAAACATATTTGCTCTCCAGAACACAACAGAGCTATAAATAAAAAGAGGAATCAACTTGGTCCCAACACTGTGAAACAAATATTGCTATTAACATAAACTTTTAGTGCTGAACCAGTGGCCTGTACTATGAAGCGGGGTTAGTGGCTTATCAGGGTAACTTGACGGATTTAAGGTAGTCTGGGCAAAATGTAAGTGAACGAATATTAAGTCCATTTGAACTATGGTACCTTAAATCCGACAAGTTACCCTGATAAGCCAGTAACCCCGCTTCGTGGTACAGGCCACTGGTTACTTTCCACAAACACCTTCACTCCCAATGTTTATTGACTCATAATGTTAATGCCTGCTTCCATTTGACCACCAGGTGCCGCTACTGTACACCATGTTGTGAAGCTTGAAGATATAAACCATTTTCCGACACATTTGGAAAGGAAGCTTCGTTGCTTCAGAAAGCTTCGTTTCAGCATCACTACTTTCTATGAATGCTTGCACCGAAATACGCGTTTGTGCGCCTTCAAAAACTAGCAAAGTTTCCTAGACCCAAAATCTGGGCTGCACTCACCTACTACACCGGGCGCATTAACCCGTCACCTCCATACATGATTCTAGTGAACATCTCTAACACTGTAAAGCAATGTTAAGTGATTTTACTGAAGCACAGCACAAAGCCATTTAGTTTTGAGTTATCAACACTTATGTCCCTATTTATGCTGTCAAAAATCGTTCAGAAAAACGTATTCAGGGAGAAATAAAACGGTACACACGCAGTGTTTTATTCTATCGCTACAACGAAATCAATTATAAAGTGTATTAATCATATTAATCATATGGTAATTGTTGATTATTATGTCATCCTATTAGATTTCATGTGTTTTTTTAATACAAGTACAATATAAGTAACTTATATTGCAACTCACATATTGAACGCTCCCGCAAAAACCAAACCTTCATTAAGTTAATTATTAATAATTCTAGTGTTTGTACTACAGTATAAAACACTAGTACTGTATATTTGTTCTGGCAACGTGAAAGAAAACAACTTCATAACAAACCTTCAGGAAATCCATTCACAGTAACACTTACTTGGTGTATTCTTGTAGTCCCTTTATGAACCACACTGTGTTCCTGTAGAATGACATATTTTACCGCTACTTGGTCCAGATGACCAAACCAGGAGAAGATCTCGTGTGTCTGAAAAATCTCCGTTGAAAATAAGCCACTCCTTTTCCGTGTTTCCTGGCTTGAACCGGTTGGATACAGTGATCCACATGTTACGTGGGCGGGACGATTATGACAGGCTCTCAGTTTGGTTCGATGGGTGTCAGACGTTTTATCAAAGTACAGTATATACAGTACCTAGGCATATAAACTAAGACAATGTACTCGATGGTGAGTCTATCTATTCCACTGATCGCGTAAAGTTTAAGTACTACATTTGGTGTAGGACATTTTATCAAGGTTATCAGGTGTCGTTAACAAAAATTAAAAATAAAACTGCAAGAAAACGTTTTCGTAAGATGAAATCAAATCCATCCATCCCTCCATTGTCCTATGCAGGATCCAGGGAGCTATGGGGGAATTTCCCAGAATCGGGCGCCAAACCATGGCAGGGCGCTTTTGGCATTTTTAGTTTTTTGAGTGCATTCACAGAACTTTGTGGGGACTTAAAAATGGTCCCCACAACGTCAAAATAACAGGTTTTTATTACATTGTGGGGAACATTTGGTCCCCACAATGTAGTATAAACATAATACATACACACACACACACACACACATACATACACATAGAGTCAAGAAATTAAATAAGCCATGAAAATAAAAATAAAATCTCCAACTAAACAAAAACTTTAAATAATTAGAAATTAACTGAAATAAAATAACATTAACGTTTAGTTTGGCAGACACATAAAATAGCTCTACAACATTCACTCTATCCCTAGAAATTACTGTAGCTTAAACCAAAACTAGTATATAAAAACTAAATATAATAAATATCTTTGAAATTAAAACTATTATATATTATATCATTTTTTTGTAATACTGGCCTGTCTCCATGTTCGGAAGGTTGCTGGTTCAGTTCTCAGGGGGAGTGTCTGAATTACATCACATCCTTGAACAAGGTCTCTTTTACCCTGAAACTGCTCCTGGGCTGTCAGACCCATTGTTCTCACCCCTGTCTGTGTGTCTCATCGAATAGCCATGTAAAGTATCACATGTTTAAAGCATAAGAGAGTCTTTCACAATAATTTTCAAAACAGAAACTATAAATGTACAATACTTTAATATAATATGACAAATATGACAAACAGACTTTTCATCTTCACCATCATTTACCAATGTAACATTTATAACCACTGTACCATTATAGAATTAAATCTCAAAAAAAAAAAAGAGTTCAAGACCTGGAATTATAGATTCACATTTGACAGGTATACATTTTGCTGTGAAACTTGGTGCATATTTAAATATTTATGTTCCTCTGGTGTCTAAATTGTCCATATTCTGTGGCTGTGCTTGTGAATGCTCGTGTGGCATCCCATCCAAGGTGCACCCCTGCCATCTTTCATAAGATGCTGCCCCCCAGGCCTTCCAAGACCCTGACCCGGATAAGCACAGTGGAAAATGCATGGATGGAAATGTGTATTTTTCTGGGTAAAAATCATTATCGATCAGGCTATGGATATTATTGAGTTATGGACACAGACACATGAACACCCATATCTTCCTCTGTTCTCAAAGGCTATTGTGTGGCTATATAACAGGCTACAGCACCTCAATACACAGATACATTCTGAACACACACCATGAACATCAACAACTAAACACCACTGTTTTCATGCAGGGAGAGTAACTCCAGTATCCAAATCCATAATAATACCTCTAACTGTTAAAATCGTTAAACACAACAAGTGCGCTGTTCAAAGCTTTTTTGTTACGTAATACTAGAATATGTATTAGGAAACTGAGGTTAATTGACAACTGCAAAAATACAGGAACAGCAAGTGCAGGCAGAAAAGCAGAGGCGAGATTTTCCCCTTGAAACATACTGTAGGAACTAAGCTCCAACCCCAAAGCAGACATAGGCAGAATGTGCATGAAACCAGAGTATCAGTCCAATTAGAACCATGCAAAAAATGTGATCAGGCTGAAAAAAATAAAAGAGCAGAGAAGCAGAAATGTCTGAAATTTCTTAACTGAATAAGCTTCTTTGTGTAGTAAAATTTGCCATGATGAAATAACTCACATACTACCTACACTGGCAGGCAGGGGTTTGACAATGTCTATGAGAGGGTACCATTACCTACCTTACAGGAACACCTCACCAGAACCAGACTCATAAGCAGTGGAATACAGTTATCTAGGCTATGATGTGGTTTGAAAATATACCATTGTGTTTAGAGCCATTTAAAAGCCTTTTTTTTTGGGATTTATGGTCAAAAGGTACCTTCAGCAATGGGTGTCTTTGATTTGCATTGGCATAATTATGACTGGGCAGCGCCCTTTGAAGAAATTATATTCTATGTGAATCGCATTCGATTATTTTCTGTTTTGCAACATGCTACATTGGTACCGTAGAGTTGCATCAATGCATCAGCACTGCATCACGATAGAACAGGGTGCAGAATGCGGCCACATATAAAACCTCACTGCGGCAGTGATGTTACAGGCAGCGGCAGCAGCAGCTGCAGATGCCCAGTGGGATGCTCAGTCGTCGCCGTAGTCGTCCCGGGTGCTGACATGGGAGCATATCTGCAGGCAGATGGTGCAGCAGAGCAGCAGCACCAGGGCTGAGTGGGCGAGCGCCAGCACAAACACGGAGAACACATAGAGCGATTTGCGGCAGTAGTCCTGCGGCCTGTGGAAGGGCGGGATGAAGTTGGGCACATAGACGGAGAACACCCAGTAATTTCCCAGGATGAACCAGATAAAGAGGAACAGGCTGAGGACCACATGGACGTGATACTTGTGGGCATTCTGTCGCCATGGGTACTCGTCATCATCGTCGTCTCCGATGACAACAGACTTGGAAAGGAGAGACCTCATCTTGGCAGCATCATACAGGAGGAGAGACACCTGTGGCGTCATGCAGACAAATAAATGACGGTGATGTGACGCATTGAGGGGTATTGAGCCACCAGTTATTGAGATTATAAATAAAACTGATCAGTTAAAAGTAGTTCTATAGGCTTCACAACCTAATAAGCCAGAATGGTGTCATGTGCACAATGCAAAAAAGGGTGCCACTCAGGAGATACGTATGTGAGTGTCCTTTCTCTTACCTCCCTGAGATATATCATGCATTTAATAAATTCATAAAACCTTGTCGTAGAATTTAAATTGCTCAGGAAAGACAAGAGCTATTTTGGATCACTGCTTCATTAAACAGGCCCATTACTGTAAATTGCCCCAGATTCCATAAGGACAGCCCAAAGTGAGAATGCAGTAACTCTAAACGTATCACAAGTGGCCCAATGGTTCAAGGGAGACTCTAAGGAACAGTAGAGCCACCAATCTTGTGAGCTTATGCCTGTGTACTAATTACTGCCAAAGAGAGGAGCAGATACACTATATTGCCAAAAGTATTGGGACACCTGCCTTTACACACACATGAACTTCCCATTCTTAATACATAGGGTTTAAAATGGAGTTGGCCCACCCTTTGCAGCTATAACAGCTTCAACTCTTCAGGGAAGGCTGTCCACAAGGTTTAGGAGTGTGTTTATGGGAATTTTCGACCAACCTTCCAGGAGAACATTTGTGAGGTCAGGCACTGACATTGCACGAGACGGCCTGGCTCGCAATTTCCACTCTAATTCATCCCAAAGGTTCTATCGGGTTGAGGTCAGAGCTCTGTGTAGGCCAATCAAGTTCCTCCACACCAGACTCGCTCCTCCATGTCCTTATGGACCTTGCTTTGTGCACTGGTGCGCAGTCATGTTGGAACAGGAAGGGGCCATCCCCAAACTGTTCCCCCAAAGTTGGGAGCATGAAATTGTCCAAAATGGCTTTTAATGATGCAGCATAGAGAGCTCCTTTCACTGGAACTAAGGGGCCAAGCTCAACCCCTGAAAAACAACCCCACACCATAATCCCCCCTCCACCAAATTTTATACTTGGCAAAATGCAATCAGGCAAGTACCGTTCTCCTGGCAACCACCAAACCCACATTCGTCCATCGGATTTCCAGACAGAGAAGAGTTATTCATCACTCCAGAGAACATGTTTCCACTGTTCTAGAGTCCAGTGGTGGCATGCTTTACACCACTGTATCCAACACTGTGCATTGCACTTGGTGACGTAAGGCTTGGATGCAGCTGCTCGGCCATGGAAATCCATTCCATGAAGTTCTCTACGCATTGTTCTTGAGCTAATCTGAAGGCCATACAAAGTTTGGAGGTCTGTAGCTATTGACTCTGCAGACAGTTTGTGACTTCTGCCCATTGTGCCTCAGCATGTGTTGTCCCCATTCTGTGATTTTATGTGGCCTATCACTTTATGGCTGAGCTGCTGTTGTTCCCAAATGCTTCCACTTTGTTATAATCCTACTAACAGTTGACCCTGGAATATTTAATAGCGAGGAAATTTCACGAATGGACTTATTGCACAGGTGGCATCCTATCATGGTACCACAGTTGAATTCACTGAGCTCCTGAGAGCGACCCATTCTTTCGCAAATGTTTGTAGAAGCAGTCTGCATCCCTAGTTGCTTAATTTTATACACCTGTGGCTATGGAAGTGATTGGAACACCTGAATTCAATGATTTGGAGGGGTGTCCCGATACTTTTGGCAATATAGTGTACCTCACCTATACGATTTGCTAACTTGGGTTTGTATCCAATTATGATAACCAGGCAACCTACACAGGGCAACCTACAACAATAGACTCAAAGACTCCTGCGCTAAAAGCGTGTTAAGGCTGATTTACACTTCTGCATAGAATATACGCCATCAGTAGTAGGGTACCCTAAGCCGTATCCTACGCGGTACCCTAAGCCGTACTCTACGCGGTACCCTAAACCATACCTTACACTGTACCCCAAGCCATACTCTAAGCCGTACCCTACGCAGTACCCTAAGCCGTACCCTATGCAGTACGCTAAGCTGTACCCCACACTGTACCCTAAGCCATACCCTACACTGTAGCCTGTCACCTGTAGTAACATTTCTGGGGAGGTGTGCATCATGCTACAGTGTAGTCTACAGTGTAGACTAAGTGGCTATGCTGTACCCTACAGTGTAGATTCAACGCAGAATTATAAACCAGCTTTTAGGCTGGCCGCTGGCATCACTGCACGGTTCTGATTGATACGGTTAAAAAAAAAGAAACTAATTCTATTAACTTTTGCAGTGAGACCTAGACCTTCTGTTTCTAAGATGTACTTTAGGATGGAGCTGATGTACTAGTGATGACCCGTGAGGTACCTTCAAGCTGCCGACCACACCGCCAACCAGCAGGTACAGTGGGATCATGGGCTGTATGGGACAGTCATGTAGTGTCTTCACCCCTAAAACACATGAAGGCAGGCAGATTTCAGTCTGCGCTGACAACAGGTTGCTAACCTGCACACGTATCGCTATGACTCAGGAGTTCAGCCTTTTGCAGAGCCTTTTTGCCCTCAGCTTGAGCCACTATAGCCCCTTTTTATTATGAACAAACTGTGGGATATTTACCCCCTTTCCAGATGTGAATCTTACCTACAAAAGCCATGGTGAGAGGCAAGGCCAGAAACGCAAGCAGCCCGGAGATTAAATATGCTGGAATGAGAACAGAGGAGAACATTCCACTTAATTAAACCCATTACATGTTTAAAACCCTCCATACTAGTAATGACAGTCCCAGTAATCCAAGGTGGAATGGTCAGTGAAAGCTGGGATATAGAATATGACAGTGATACTGTATTAATCTGTGCCGGGGAATTCTTTCTTTGACTACCCACTCCTGCTCTCCATGAGGCACACAGACAGGTGAGAGCAAGCCTGGGGAAGGTAATAGTGCAGGCTCAGCCAGCACGCAGCACCCCTGGAGCTGGGACTTAAGGACCTGGTAGGGTCAGCGCCCATCCACCCCTGCCCTTCATGTCTCTACCTCCATTTGTTTCAAGTACTAAAGGCAGTGTGTGAAATATTCAGAGGTGGGGGGGGGGGGGCATATCCCTATTGTTTTGCGATCTTGAGACCCCCTTAAAATTTTGGTTTTGAGGCTTTAGGGGGTCTCATGGGTTTATCGGGGGTGTAG
>JAODKC010000038.1:2240407-2253518 GCA_026777985.1 Mormyrops attenuatus
GATCTTGAGACCCCCTTAAAATTTTGCTTTTGAGGCTTTCGGGGGTCTCATGGGTTAATCGGGGGTGTCGGACCCCCGCCCCCCCGTATTTCGCACACTGACTAAAGCCGTGGTCTCACTTCCTCTTTAAAAAATAATTAAATAAAACACGAAGAACTTAATATACTACCAAAACAAAGATACAATGTAAACATAAAGACTAAATGCTGTTTTTAAAGGATGGCATTTACATAACACCTGTCGATCATGTTGACTGATCATGTTTCTTGAGTCCCACACTGCAGTCAGGGGGTTCGTACCGTAGAGTAGGTTGGTTTGGACCGTGATTCATCGTTATTTGAAATATTGCAGGCCATTGATACATTTCGACGCACTCACCGTTACCGGCAATGTGAGTCAGACATCGGTGGCATGCTTTCTCAATACCGGCTACCATGTCGAATGCCAAGTCAGGTCACCTGGGAGAAGGTGACATTGAAACGACGCATTCAGTTTTAACCATGGGCGTTGAAAGTATCTCCGATAGAGTATGCATTCAGCGGTGCATTGTCAAACACTTAGAAACCTCAAAGTAGAGCCATAGCATAAATTTACTGCACGGGACAGCATAGGGACGGGAAAGCATACCGATGTTACATAAAGCACGCTGAGCGATAAGCTTTAATAACTATTTGTAATACTAGTTTCTATTTAACAGTTTAAAATTGTCGCAGAATTGCATACTAACTGTACGCATCAGATTATACTGAATTTTCCCCTCATGCATTTACTATATTCAGTGACTGTGGTGTTTGTGTGACCATCATTATATAGCATATGCGATTAGCTACACTTAAACGTATGTATCAATGGTTAAAAATATAATAGTCATACCTATGAGTTAAAACTTTTTAATAAAAAAAAATCTAGCAGCATTTATAACAAAGCACATTGTTCAAATTGTCAGATTTACACGCGTCCAAAAGACCATATCCCACGGTCTCCGCTGTCTCTGACGTGGTTGAGCGTCTAAGTGAAGGTGGATATCTTAATATTCACAATCGTCCCTAAAATCATTCAGACACACATCCACATATAATATAAAGAAAAACAGCAGAAATAAAAACAGATACACTGAAATGATGAAACGTTATGCACGAACTAGTTCATATAAACCGCGACAAATGCAATTATTTAGCGCATACCTTAATTAGACATGGGTAGACGAAGAAGACGAGCGTGCATTGCGGAAAAGAGGCGCATTTTAAGTGAGGAGATGAGCAGAAAGACCACCTGCTGCACATGGCTCGTTATAATAAAAGCAGGCAAACCTACCCGTTTGTTCAGTCCTAGTTGCCAGAAGCACTACAGCATCTCACGGATCGAGGTACTGAATACACTTGAAGAAAAGATTGGCCAAATTAACTATGCGCTGACTTAATGTGACCCCCCGTACGCTGTCTGTTAATACCCCGTTTTATCAATTGATGGTTTAGTATAATACTACACGATATTATTCCATCCGTACACCAGAAATCTGCACAGATGAACACTGGAGATACTTCTGTAATTATATCTTTTTTTTTTTTATTAATAAATACGATCTATATAAAAATTGAGATCTCTGATTGATTGATTGTATGGATGACTGATTAGCGACCACCAAAAGAATTAAATCCCAACCACCGCCGGTAGTACTTCAAGACACCCACTCAAAACCTGAATTACGTAATTCCGTCTTTTAAATGAAGAATCATTCATCCATTCATTTGTCGCATTCTCTGAAATGGCCGATTTCCTTACTCTAATGAATGAGAATAACAGAGTAAGAAGAAAAGTTGATAGTACATGTAGCAGTCGCAATGAGGACTGTATGGTGATCAGTAAGAAATCCAAATAAATAATATGGTGCAAAAGCTGTAGATGGCAAACACAGGATATGTACGATGTATACGCATGGGCTACTGCTATTCCATATTATCCTAATGTTTCTGCGCAAAAACGTTACATAAGCAAATGGGCAGCGGCAACACATTAACTTTAACAATGCATGATTTCTTCGTCACTCATTTCCCTCATAGTTTCAGGAGATCTATACGACTGGCATTTAAGCACTTTACTGAACCATATCCATGTCTCTAACATATCTCAATAATTTAAGAAATTTATTTTTGCTATTCCCTGAATTGACATATCCAAGTAGCCTCATGTCTCTGCCATTATGAAGAACAATGAAATGATTTCCGGTTCGTAAAAATATCACTTATTCAGCATAAGCTATTAGCAAGTGAAACTTCTAGCAGGGTCGGCCTGTGGCATAGGCAATATAGGCAAATGCTAAGGGCGCCATCCATCTAGGGGGCGCCACAAACGGAGGAAGAAAAAAAGTGTAACATTCCACTATTCTTAAAACTAGTTGGTATTAATGTTGGTATTAATCAATATGAAAAGAACAAGCCCACGAGAACTTACCTGCTTAGCAAAGCCTATTAAGTAGTAATAGTAATAACAGGGCCCGTCAATCCATAGACATAGGCAATTGCCTAGGGCGCCAACTTCTGAGGGGGCGCCAAACTGCCAGCAAATTTAACTTTGCCTCAAGCAAACTTTACTTTAACTTTGCCTAGGGCGCCACACCGGCTAGGACCGGTACTGACTTCTAGTAAAAGAAATACTACATTTACGATTATGTAGTTATAAACAATTCGAGTTTAGAACCTTCCTGAACAAAACCATTTGTTGTGTGTCATCTGGGATTTGATACAGTAACACTTACACACGGACACTGCAGAACTAAGTGGAGAAAACATTAAGAATGCTGCAGCAAGCCTGGAATACCATAAATACGAATTAGCTTCCATTAAGCATTCAACTTTTTCTTGCTCTTGATTTGGCCACTTTTCTGTGCCAACTAAAACAGAACTAATGAGATGGGGATGATTAAGCCCAGGCCCGCAATACTCAGCGCTAAGAGACCGTCAGCAGAGGCACGTTAACACGGTCAGAGGGCCCTGGGCTTCAGTACTGTTAGAAATGCGAGGGTATGTGTTTGCTCATTGACTCAGCTGTTAATGTGGGAGCAGGGAGAAGGCAGACAGCATAAGACCAAGTGTCAAGTCCTATTTCCCACTCATTAGCTGTACATCTATTTTATGTATGTTACAGCATAACACCCCCAAGAACTAAAAAATAAACACAGATTTTATATATATATAAAACATTTATAGGACAACAACCAAGTTAAGTAAATGGACAACATTAGGAAGGCATATATATTTCTTTAAATTACAATTAATTTTCATCCAAAGTCACTTAGAATGAAAATCAGAGTCAGCAAGTCCCTGGACAACTGGGGTTAACAGCCCTGCTCAAGGACAAACAGTGACATCACTCTGACAACCAAGGGATTTGAACCCATGACCTTTCAATCACAGACACAGTGTCCTAACCTGTGTCACACACCGATAAAAGGCTGTAGTTTTAGGATGTATGATATGCAGAAATAAACAGTCATATTATATTATTACTTCCAGTCAAGAGTACTGATCAAAGTAGAAACTATATTGACCAATGCAGTAGATGACTGATGCACATACTCATGTCAGCCATCCCCTGGATTGCAACAAACTGTAAGGCCTAAGTAGTGAATAACAGATTCAGTGAACACACTGGGTTCATAAACATGGGTGCTCAGAGTTCAGTACCCAAGGGGGGTGCAAGGTTCAGCTGTTCATCATGTAAAACAGTGTTCACATCAAAGTATTTTCTGAGTGTATAAAAAAAATGTACTTTTCTTCCATTGAGATTTTAACTTGACTTGAATTAGCATGTAAAAAGTCTGGTGTAATTATTACAAAATTTGCATAAGGATGAAGAGACTTCATCCAGGAGGGCAAAGGTCATAATGCAGATCAGTCTGAAGAGAAAGCATAGGAAGTACAGCAGATTCATGGGTGCAAAAATAAGGCTGTGAGATAAACATCCTCAGCATCACATAGACTCTGTTCCGTCACCCTCCTGGATGCAGAAGGCAGACGTCTAGCCAGGTGGCTGGCGGGTGGGCCGTGTGTTTTGTGACATGTAGTGCGACACTTCATCGGCACTGACAGTTAAACAGGCAGTGAGCTCCAGCTGCATACAGAGCAATGCTGTTCACGTGGATTTAATTAGAGATAACAGAGTGCCTTCATGGAGTGCCCGCTCCCCCCACCCCCGAAGCCTATACAACAAGGTCGGCCTCCTTCAGGATACCCCGCAGAGACCAGTGTCCCCAAGGTGACGCTGAGCACCGGCGGGACAGCGTGGAGGAGAGCGAGCGGTCATCCAGGCCCACGTGTGTGCTGATCTGGGATGGGCTGAGGCTCTTCATCCGGCCCTGGGCCAGCATCTCATAGTGCTCCACAGACGTCTTCTTGTACCTGCGTGCGAGTGTGTGGGGGTGTTACAGATTAGAGCAGAAGGAGATGGTCTGCAGTCAGCTTGCATGGCAGACAGAGAAAGCCCCAAGGTGTCTATAAAGCCACAAGCATAATACCACCACTATGATGATGATCATCACACACGTTGTCTCTCCTGTAAAGCTCCTGTCTGTGAATTGTGTGAGAGAGAATGTGGCATTGAAGGAGAAAGAATGAGAGACCACTGTGGGAAAGGGAGGAAAAGGAAGAAGGGGGCTAAGGGCTCAGCTTCAAAGTTTAGTAACTTGTCTCTCTTGCAGTGGGTGGAGCCCCGAGAGACAGCGCAGAGATGTAGCCCTTGGCTTGCACAAACTTGCCATTGGATTCCTGGTTTCTATGGTGATGCCTCACTGCAGCTGGGAGTTTATGGTCCACGGGGGTGCATTTGGAGTAAAGGCATTCGGGCACAAGCTACGTTCAAACCTTGCATGGCAACTGATCACGTTAAAATGCCCCTTATGGTTTCCAAATCTGAAGAATTGTTGCTGCAGTGTTTCTGCAGTCATTGACTGGATATTACGGACACACTGCAGTAGCTATTCCACAAACTGCTTTTGCTGTCATCTCTCAAATTTACACTGACAATGCAGTCAGTCAGGAATAAGGGATCTTCAGCGGCTGCAGGGACCACACCAGGCAGGGATGGATAATCGGAGAGAAAGATGCTGAAATGGTTCTGAGAGCTAGAGAAAAATCTTGATGAGCCAATCTGCATGTGTCAGGTGGACTGCGTTCATGTTCTCCGCTGGATTTCAGCAGCAACACAATTGAATTTCATCCTCATAAAACCGGTGGGTGTAACTGGATCTAAAACTAAGTTAGAAAAGAGAGGAAAATGACACTTTGAAGGACTTGACACAAATGACACGTGGAGTTCAGATTTAGAAAAAGAAAGCAAGACTGCATGATGAGTAAAGCCTTTGACAGAAACAGCTGCAGAAACACAACCCGCACACAAAGAAAGCAGTAAAAGGACAGATACACAGCCACAGCAGCGTCCAGTCACACAAACAGCTGAGATCACAGGTAGGGCTGTATAGATGCACACACCCACAGAAAGTGTGTAAACTTACAGCTTGAGGAGAAGAGAAGACAGGACCACCGAGACAGAAGAGGCTGCCATCGCTGCGGAGCCCATCCACGGCTGGAGGACCAGGCCGAGGGGCATGAAGACGCCTGCAGGACAGCAGGTGGTACATTAACATCTATTCCACAGACACACAGGCATGTGCACAGGTACACCCCAGACCCCAATCTTAACCCCTACCCAGGCCTAACCTTAGCCATAAGTAACCAAACAAAATAAATGGCTATTTTAGTTTTTTGATCACAATCATGATTTTTATAAAATCCCATATGGGGACTGAAAAAATGTCCCCACAACATCAAAATAACAATGTAATATATACATGCCCCCCCCCCACACACACACACAATAAAGCCCACACGCCTAAGCACCAGCCCTGCGCTGTCTCCCTCTTGACAGTCTTCTTCAGCTCCAATTGCTCCAGCACAACATCATCACTAGTTCATAGTCTGTTTACAGAGGCCTCCCCATATAAAACAACTACAAAAACAAAGCCGTTTGACTGAAGCACACAACTAGGGACCATTTCAGCTCTTTTATTTGTGACAAATTAAACCTTTTCCCATAATAATATTTTTTTATTTATAAAATGTTTTTAATAAGAAAAAAATCATGGGCTCAGAACTCTGTCAAAGATAAGCGGTTGTAAGCCGAATATGTGGATGGATGGAAAGCTGTGTTTGACAAAATCAGGCCGCCTGTTACAACATGCCATCACATAGCATCACATAGAATCACATAGAATCACACAGCCTTTTTACACCAGGTGCTAGAACACATGTTATGTCTGCTAATGACTTACTGGAGTCTCATGGTAATACAGTGTGGAGCAGATTAGACCTGTTTTTCAACCCGGTCCTCAGGCACCCTCAGACAGTCTATGTTTTTGCCCTCTGGGAGGGTCCAAAAATATGGGCTGTCCGGCAGGAAACTGGGAGGCAGAAAAAACGCTGACTGTCTGGGGGTCCCCGACGACCAGGTTGAGAAATATTAGATTTATGCCTACCTGCTGCTATGGGTATTCCCAGCAGGTTGTAGATTAGAGCAAACACAAAGTTGATCCTTATTCTCTGGACCGTCTTCTTAGATAATTCAATACTGGCCACCACGTCCAGGAGATCATTCTGTAAGAGCAAAGAGAGGGATTTTGAACTTTTTTGTAAATAAACAAGAAAATTATTTTCAAATTCATTTTATATAAACAGCATTTTATTTTATATATACTGTCTAAACATTTTATATGGTATATATTTAGGTTAAGAAAATGGGGGAGCTTTCTGGAAGGTGCTTCATACTGTTACTCTGCTCTGACTAACTAGGAGCTGCACCTTAGCAGAGTAAACCAGCCCTATCAGTGTGCAGATACCATTCAACTAAATTAGTCTAGTTCATTTAATCCCAAATACTTTATTCCTTTAAACTGTAATACCTGCATACTGGAAGTTGTCTTTTAACATGAGAATTTGTAGCAATGACACCCTGAGAGCCTATTAGTCTCCATTTCACTAGAGGGCGCTGTGTTCAAGGCAGACAGAAATGCAGCATTGCTCTCTCACCCTGATCAGCACGACGTCGGCCGCTTCAATAGCCACGTCGGTGCCCGTGCCGATGGCAATGCCCATGTCAGCCTGGGCAAGGGCTGGAGAGTCGTTAATGCCGTCGCCCACCATGGCCACCTTCCAGCCACGCTCCTGGAGTTCCTTCACTTTGGCTACTTTGTGGGAGGGCAAGACCTCAGAGAATACCTTCCTGATGCCCACCTAACCACACAAACACATACTGGGATTAAGGAAAGGCCGTCCTCTAGCGCATCCGTGCCGCCCAGGTTCGGCGGATTCAAGCCCCACCTGAGCAGCAATGGCTTTGGCTGTCTTTCTGTTGTCCCCGGTGATCATCACCACATCAATCCCCATGCTGTTCAGGGTGTGGATGGCCAAGGCTGACTCGGTCTTCACCGTGTCTGCCACGGCTAACATGGCGCAGAGGACCCCTGGTGGGGATGGGGGGCACGGCAGCACACTGACACCTATTTCACAGCGACCACCTAGAATATGCATCCTGTACTACCACGTGTGACGCAAAGGAGGCTATTACCCTGCACTTCAGTCTATGACAGTCCGTCACACAGAACAGAAACAGAATCATGATACTTGAGTAGTTTTTGCATATCCCATCTTCCTCTCAATGAGACACACAGAGAGGTCAGGCAAGTTTTGGTATCAGAGTGCAGGGTCAGCCAGCACGCTGCACCCCTGGAAAAACAGAGGCTAAGGGCCTCGATCAAGGGCATAGCAGTGACTCGGTCACACAGTGGGCAAACCTGCAGAGCCACACACAGCCCCCAAAAACTAATGTCAGAAGTGGGATTTGAACCCACGCCTCCAGTCGGAGACCAGAACACCCATCTCTATGGAAGGTACAGAACCTTGAGTCTGGCGCCTTAGACCGCTCGGCCATCCTGACACATAGAAACGTGCTTGGATTAAAAACATAAAAGCTGAATTGTAACATGATACCTTTACCAAGGGTCTGTTCAGTGCTTAGGTGCAGCTAAAATACAATCACCCTAGGTGCTGTATCGTAGTAGTTTATTGCTGCAAAGCAAGTAACTGACTGCTATTATAAAACAGAAAGTGCCTATCTAGCCCTCAGCAGATCCAGCTGGACATGCACAGTACCATTGATGGCCACCAAGATGGCAGTCTGTCCTTTGGACTCATGACTGGACATTGCGTCATCCACGTCAGCGGTCACTTGTAGGCCATTCCGCCTCATCCACTCTCTGTTACCAATCAGCACAGAGTAGGAGGGGTTGGAGGAGGGGCCTGCAGAGACAAACAGATTCAGAAATCAAGTCCCTGTGTCATTTGATACATATGAAATTAAACTGTGATCGTTTAGAACGTCACACATCTTGAACAAGTGGAGCAATAAACATCGGACAATAAATCTTTAGGGGGATAAATAAATGAATAAAAATGTAAATAAAATAAAAACAGTACACAACAATGACATGAACAATACGCGCTTTCACACCGAAGGTCCGGAATCCGGTGGAGTAAAAGCGCGGAATACCGAGTAAAAGTGCAATACAAGTAAACAGTGGTGCAGCAGAGTGCATCAGAAAATAGACTTCGCAAATAACAGAAACATCGTAGTGCAAATGTGCATTTTATCAGCATTTATGGGGTAGGTGGGAGTTGAGAAGTCTGATAGCCTGGAGATAGTGAACCGAATGTTCTGGAACCTTCTTCCAGATGGAAGGAGATGAACAGGCTGTTTGACCGGTGCAAGGGGCCACGTGTGATGGAGTGGGCTCTGTTGCTGAAGCATTTCTTATATATGTCCATGAGGGTGGTTACAGAGGTTCCTATCATCTCTGCTGTCCTCACTTTTATCTTGGAGAATCTTGAAGTCTGAGGCTCCGTGGTTCCCGTATCACACAGGGATGCATCTGGCTAGGATGCTGTCTATGGTTCCCCTGAAACAGTGGTGGACCAGTAGGGGGAAGTGTGTCCTTCTCCGTCGACGGAGGAAGTATTGATGTAGTGCTGCTGGGCCTTCTTGGTCTGAGGTGATCTTGTAGGTCTAGTTGAGGTCATCTGATATGTGTACTCTGAGAAAATTGGTGCTTCTCAGCACTCCCACAGTGGAGCCATTGATGGTCAGCAGGGAGAGTGCTGTATTGGATTTCCTGAAGTCTCTTATGATCTCCTTGGTCTTATCCACATTCAGGACGAATGAATGAATGAATGAATGAACATTACATTTAGATTCCAGATCGAGTTGTTCATTGGGATGAGGGGTGCTTTTCTGTAGTGGCATGTCATTGTGCGGGTCAAAGCATGCATAGAAGTTTATTTTGCATAGAAGTCCAGACAAAAGGTATCCCTGGGGCATGTCTGCAGTGCATTCTTGTCGTCCAACAGGGTTTGCAAACTCTACCACATGAGTCGGGTGTCATTGTTCAGAATGTGGCTGTGGATATCTTGTGCATACCTCCTCTTGGCTGTTCTGATGGCACAAGACCGGTTGCTTTTTGCTGCTTTTGGGGCCACGTTGTGAGCAATCAGCAATGTTCAGACTTCACTGGTGAACCAGGGTTACTGGTTGGCACGTACACTGATATGATTGGAGACTGTGACATCCTCTATGCATGTGTTGATGTAGCTGGAGGTAGATGTGTAGTTTTCCAAGTTTATGTTCTGACCATCACTTGCAGCATCCTTGAAAATGTCCCAGTTGGTGCCTTCAAGCAGTCCTGAAGAGCTGAGGTAGAATCCTCTGGCCACACTCTAACCATGTTCAGAAGCTGTTGTTTTTGTAACGACTTTTCTCTCTGTCCACGTGATGGAAGAACTTTTGGAGGTACTGCTTTCAGATTGGAATGGTTGAAATCTCCAGCCACAATTAAAAAAACTGTTAAGACGAGCAGATTGGTGTTTGCCAGCTTTCATAGTAGCATCGGGTAGAACGTAAACTATCACTGAGATGACATTTGACTGTTAAAATTAGCACCAATGGCATTAGACAGAAATGGTATTTGTACATGATACAGAATCCTCTGCTGCAAGTCTTGATGGAAAAGTCTCTGTGTGCCTAGAATGATCTGGAGGCTTAAAACAGAAGAGACATTCAAAAATGGAAAACTTGTGAATACATTCATATTGAGCATTCAGAGGTTTTATAATATTTTTCCCAAAGCCAGGGAGTTATGAATATACACTTGTATACTGTCCTCCATTTTCCCTGTAGTTTGAGTGGCTAAGAACAGGACTGGAGGGGAGAGATGCGGGGTTGTATCAGGTATGCTTCTGACCTGCTGTGTGAAATTCTGCCATGTCGACCAGGCAGCTCTCATCCTCTGGGACGCCTGGCAGCAACACATGTGCACTCTGGGCTTCACCACCCTTGGGCTCGACCTGCAGCAATGCCGCCACGTTGGACACCCTGCAGCTGATGCCACAACCAGGAACTGCCTGGAAGTCAGTGCAGTATCCCAGGGTGTCCGTCTCCAGTTCCTGAGACACACACATACACACACACACACACACACACACACAGATCGGATATCTATGTCTTTATTGGGGACTTTCCATTAATTTCTATGGGCATAATGCTAATCCCAACTATGACAAAATACATGACTTTCAGATTTGTTATTTAATTAAGTTTCCCCTTGTGGGGACAGAAAAGATATTCCAACTACTTCAAAATATCAGGTTTTTAATCACATTGTGGGGACATTTGGCCCCCAAAATGCTATATATATATATATATATATGACCCCTCCCCCCCCTTGCCTCCTTGCAGTACTTGGCCACAGCCACGCCCAGCGGGTGCTCGCTGCTGGCCTCGGCGGTGCCCAGCACGGCCAGCACCTCCCGCAGCGGCAGCTGCCTGTGCCCCCACAGCACCAGCACGCGCATGACGCGTGGCGTCCCCTCCGTGATGGTGCCCGTCTTGTCGAACATCACGACCTGGATCTGCAGGGGCCATGGGGACAGAGTGCGGACCCAAGGGCTCAAAAGTCACATGCTGTATAAATTATGGAAGTAGCACAGACGCAAGACAGTAAAGTAGTCATATTGACTGATCCATGTAAATGGATCCATTCATTTTCCAAGACACATGGCCGGATACGACTGATACATTGTGCCAACACATACACACACACTTAGGACAATTATTTATTGACATTTATAACTATTACCCAACTGATCAGTAACACAACCCCACTTGTCCCCCTTTCCCTGGTTGGACTGTCTCCCCCCAGATCGTGCCCCCACCTTGTGGGCCATCTCTAGCGGCTCCCCTCCCTTGATGAGAATGCCATTCTGTGCGCCCACGCCAGTGCCCACCATGACAGCCGTTGGCGTGGCTAAGCCCAATGAGCAGGGACAAGCGATGGACAGCACTGTGATCGAGGCCTGGAAGGCGAAGCGGATCACCACGTCTGTCCGGGAGATGGTGGGGTCAAAGCCCTGGAGGTGAGATGGGACATCAGGGCACATGTTCCTCGGCCTACAAGAAGCCTTTGAGCTGCCCACTGTTACTCCTGATCCAGGTGCTCCTGTTTTTGGTCTCTAGAAGATCCACCTAATCTCAGGCTCCACACTGCATTGCATTATCACATTGTTTACCAAAGTATTTCCATCCACACTGAAACGAACGCAAATGTATACGACATAGCTATTAGCCTACTTTGGGCATGCACGGATCAACAAAGTGATTAGCAAATTTACTGGATGGAATCAGATGGGCAAGAAAATCAGAGGTATCACCCATCTCAACTGTTTAGTGGTAAACGTGTAGAGTATCCAGGTGTCTGATCAAACAATGAGATGGTGTAACTAATGGGATCAAATCAGGGATGGGGCACATGATGACTAGGGACCAATTAGGATGCTTTTAGAGTCTGCGTTTCAAGAGTCTCTATTTTCACTCACCCACACTGTGACTCTAAAATGGATTTATGAGAAGCTTATGAAAAGTCTCCTTTTTTGGGAGCTGAAATCTCTGGGATAGTGAAAAGTGAAATTGAGAATGTAGCAGTGTGAATGTAGCCTCAGCCTCCAAAGGCCCCCCCCCCCCAGCAGCATCACACATGGAAGCGTGAACAGACAGCAGATTACAATCACACACGCTGATGTTTAATGATGCTATTCAGGCATACTCATAAATAATGGATTAAAAAATTTTCCCACCAGAAACATCTTTTTATCCACAGGGGTAATGGAACTGGACACAGAGTTACATTTAGCTGAATTAGCTGGCAATACTCCAAAATGCTATAAAACTCATAGGTCTTATTAAGCACAGCTCTGTTAACACCTTATTCAAGCCCTGATTCATTCTTAGGTGATTCACACATTTCTGTCACAGACTATCAGCCTTTCAACAATGTCTTCTTAGTACAGACGCTCCTCTACTTACTTAAGTAAGTACTCACTTACTTACGGCCATTCGGAACTTGAAATGTACACAAGTCGTTATTCAACATCATTTTAAGGGTATACGCAAGTACAAAGAACTAGCATGCTGGGAGTACGCACGCTATGCTGCTACGCGGCAGGAGTAGCAGCCAGAAGTTGACTCTAAGAGCTTTGCACAAAAATTCCTATGTACCCATACTGTTTGTGCATGTACAAATGGCAAATAAATCATGTCACATGTCATATGTGTCTGAGCCTTTCCACTTACTAGTGTTGTAGTACCCGAGACCGGTCTTGGTCTCGTCTCAGAATCTACTTTATTTTGACTCGGTCTTGTCTCGGTGTCGGACATAGAGGACTCGAGGTTTTATTTCAAAACCAGTCAAGACCACTCATCAACGCCTCAATATTTATTATAATGACTTAATATTCATCTGTTTGTTAACACAGTTCTGTGACTGGGTGTAAAATATCCTGCTTCAAATGCAACTAATACGGAGTGTCTTATTTGAAATTGTTTTTTTTACATTTGTTCAGAGGCATTTATATTGAAATTTTAAGAAAAAAACATCCATGGTGTCACGCTCAGCCCTGATCGCCCTCATGTGGACCACACCTCCTTGTTAACCCCGTGTGGAATCCTCCCGTTTGTC
>JAODKC010000038.1:2282895-2301045 GCA_026777985.1 Mormyrops attenuatus
AGGCTTTGCCTCAGACATTGGTGTTGCAGTTATGGTTGTCTTTCTGGAAGTTTCTCCCATCTCCACACAGGTTCTGTAGAGCTCTATAAGAGCACTCATTGGGTTCTTGTCACCTCTTACCAAGGCCCTTCTCCTAATTGTTCAGTTTGGCCAGGTGGCCAGCTTTAGAGTGGGTCTTGGTTGTTCCAAACTTATTATAGTGGCCACTGTGCTCTTAGGAACCTCCAGTGCTGTAAATTTCTTTTACAGCCTTCCCCAGATCTGTGCCTCAATACAATCTAGTCTCTGCTTTGTGCTGGATTTTTACCTAAGTGGCTTGGTTTTTGCACTGATATACATTGTCAGCTGCAGCACCATTATATAGACAGTTGGGTGCCTTTCAAAATTATGTCCAATCAATTGAATTAACATTTGGTGAAATCCAAAGAATGTGTAGAAACATTTCAAAGAGAATCAATAGAAATCAATAGAAGTGTCACATGAAGGGGTCTGAGAACACTGTGATTCCTTCAAGAACATTATATTATATTCACAACTGAGAAATCTTTCAAGAACATATGGAGCTTACATTTAAATTATTGGCATCGCAGAAGAATTTCTATAATAATATCAATGAAATTTGCATCTTTGTGAAAAAAAATTGCTCCTGTTCCACAGGAAGTCACGTGTTGCCTGCGACCATTTCCCGTTTCTCTGGAGTACATGTATGACATCACACACATGCAAAATCACTTTGTAATTTATCAACATGGGTAAATCCAAAGAGCATTCATCTTAAACGAGATTAAAGGGTATTAACCGTTACAAATTAACTATAGACAGATTAAGACAGCTATAGAAAGATTAAGAAATGTTTAAAAAAATACCATCAAGCTCAATCTGGGCAATTATTATATTAATAATAAGCATGAACAGTAATCGTCAACCTGTCTCTATATGGACAAATGTGTCCATGACAAGACTCGTCTCTATCAATGATAACATGTTTAGAATGATGTATGGTATGTTACGTATGTAGGGTATGTTAATAGCATTTCTGTGGTAAAAATAATATTTTACTCAAAATGTCCATCAGAGTTCGCCATGGCATTGACCCCTGAGCAGAACATGAAAATTAGCCTAGAAAAGGATGCATCAGCATACTGCCCTGCCCACAGGGAGACTGGTGGCGAGAGGGGTAAAAAGGAAACATCACAGTTTGTCAATTGCATAGTCTGTTTGAATCTTAGGGCTTTAATATTTCAAAATCAACAGTCAAATGCCATCTGCAGGACCAGAAGATTCTTGAAAAAGTTTCTTGAAAAAGACAGTGCCACAAAACGCAGCACCTGAAATTCGCCAAGTATCGCTGGAATTACAACTGGAATTGTGTGTTGTGGCATTTAAGGAAAAGTGCCTGGTACCCACTGCCAGGCTGCCGGTGGCCCAGGGACCCTTGTGAAAGTCAACTGCATCATGAATTCCACAAAGAACCAAGACATTTTAGCCATAAACCTAGATGCCTCTGCCAGGAGATGGAAATCTGGCTGTGGATTGACCTTTTGACATGGTAATACCCCAAGTACACATCTAAATCAACATAGAAATGTTTACATGAACACAAAATTAGGGTTTCGCAATGGCCAGCTCAGTCTGCAGATTGGAACCCCACTGCGAACCAGTGGTGTGAGTGAGAGCAGTGCACAGCGTAAACCCGAGAATATTAAGGGACTGGAGTCATACTGTAGGCTCTCCAGCTTAGTTTAAAGGTAAATATTAAGCATGCGGTTGCCAGCATTTACATTTTCCATTAAAAATGGTAATACTAAATAATTGACTTTGAAAACACTAAAAAAACCAAAAGGCTTGCACTGTTGTTTAAGGGCAAAATATCACTCATTGTATTTGTAGTTCATCTTATACTTTAATCATCTTCATGAGAGTTGCCAATAATTCTGGAGTTGACTGTATGTAATGAAAGTATTTCTTTGTTTATCCCAGCGACGATGACAGAACATCAGTGAGGACAAACAAACGATGTGAGACAAAGAGCAAAATCACCAAGAGTTCCATAAGAGGAAATGCGAAGAGCTCTCTGTTATGCAGGCTACACCAAGTTCTGTTTCTGTGTAGGATAATAGTCAATCCTGTGTACTCTACGGGGGGGGGCACTCTTACTTCGGTGGGGAGGAGTCAGCGCTTCCAGTGGCAGATATTTGGTCAGTCCCACAGCCTGCATCATAAAGTGAGAAGTATGGCTCATCATCATCATCATCATCACCACAACCAACTTACATAATATTCTGAATGGACAAATACAAGGAGCCTTTCTACTGCAGCAGGGACTTGAACCAGCCCTTCAATCTTACAGCAGCTTGCTCTGAACCACTAAGCTACCTGTAGATGTTAGTATGGTGAGACTCAGCCTCACGGCGCCCTGTTAACTACAGCCACATGTGGTCAGAAGACCAACAGGAGAAGTAACATTAAGCCCCACCCAAGGAAGACGAAGGAGATTAAAAACTTTCACATCCAAGCCAAACATGTAGAAGTTAGCAACTCAGGCTAATTATGTGAGTCGGGCATTTTTGTCAACTGGCCCAGTAATGATGTCACTCTGATGTTAATTTGCTTTCATGCTTGGCCTCGTGACAGTCACCTGGGTCACATGCCTGGTCTCCAGGAGGTTTTGCCTGGGAGAAGATGGGGCCTGAGTCCACGGGCTGGAGGTCTAGGTAATGACAGAGCAACAGAGAGCTTCAGCAGATCCCTCTGGATCACATAACGCTCTCAGGGCAGGATAGAGGCAGCAGGTGTCGGCTGACCTGCAGTGGGTGCAGAGAGCTGAGCACTGGCCCTGTGCCTGGGCTTGCGCTGACCACGCCTCCCTGCCAGCCGGGGCCCCCTTTGTGTCCGGGATGCCCACACAGCCTCCTCCAGCACCTCCAGTAACATGTCCACTACGATGAAGTGGGCATTCTCCTGCAGGGTGCAGGCGTGCACAGAAAAGCGTGACAAATGCATCATTTAGATAAGAGCATGTTTATTTATACCAAACAGACGCACAGGTGACTACAAACATCATAAAGAATAAAGAGGCTCCAGCAGGCAGAAAGACCATAGAGACACAGACACAGGCATATTCTCTCCAGTGCTGCAGCTTCAGTTTTCTACAGTATGTTATGTGTGTTGGCGGTCAGTTCCTGCCCCTGTCTCACCTCGTCCAGGTCTCTGCTGATCCTGTGGATCTGCTCTGAAGCATGTGCTACTCTATGAGGTGCTTCTGTGGGTCCTGAAACATGGTGTGAGAGAGGTGAGAGGTAATACACTGAAAGGTGTTACAGTGAAAATTTATACAGTGAAAGGCATTACAGTGAACAATCATACAGTGAACGACATTGCAGTGACAGACATTGAAGTGACAGACATTGAAGTGAAAATAACAGTGAAAGGTATTACAGTAAAAGGTAATAGTAAAAGGTATTACACAGAAAAATTACGCAGTGAAAGGCAATACAGTGAAAAGCATCAGAGTAAAAGGCATTATAGTGAAAAATTATACAGTGAAGGGTATTACGGTAAAAGGTATAACAATTAAAGCTAATACAGTGAAACAAATACTGTAAAAGGTAATACAGTGAAAAGTACGGTATCACGGGGAAAGGCATTACAGTGAATGGTAATACAGTGTCTATTTCTCATTCCATTAATTAGCTAAACAACTTAAAATCATGTTTTTCATATACAGTAATCCCTCGTTTATCGCGGTTAATTCTAGACTCGACAGCGAAGTAGAATTTCCGCGAAGTAGGATTCTTTATTTATAAATCGAATATTTTCGTAGTTAGAGCATAGAAAACCTGTTTACCTGACCTTCTAAATGCGGTTTTTAACATTATTAGAGCCCTCTAGACATGAAAAACCCCCTTTAGTTACAATTACACTCATATTACCCAATATATTAGACAACAAAAGAAAACATGACATATTAGACGTTACAAATATCATATTATTATTGTACATTCAATTACTGCTATTTGTTGCAGATAAACTACATTTGTTTGAATCATGGATCCCAGCAAAAACATTCAATGATAGAAAAAGGCTCTTTTAAATGAAAAAGACCGAAAATCAGTGCATATATAGCCCGGTTATTTATAATTAGCATTTCCAGACTCCGTCCGGAGTGGATATTATATACTGGATATACCAATTGAAGGTAAGCCGACCTGCCGCGAAGCCTGGGGCTCGAGTGGAGGAGGAAGCGGGGAGACGCCGCCGTTAACGTTTAATCTCGCAGGTTTATTTTACTTTCACTTTCATGATTTCGTGTAACGTGCTTTCCGTAAATATTGAAATACAATTTTAAAATATTTTTACGCGATTGAATATATTTGTAAAACCGCGATAGAGTGAAGCCGCGAAAGTCGAAGCGCGAAGTGGCGAGGGACGACTGTATGTGTACAGATGTAAGTATGACAGGGGAACTGAACACTTTGCTGAAACAAGGAGTGAGCGATGCACAGGAGAGAGATGCACTTACTGTGAATAATCTTTGAAGCTTCAGAGAAAACTCAGATTCTTGAGTTCAGTAATTTATTTAGAAGTATAGCATGAGGTATAGAATAAGTAGGATAGTGTTAAACAATTGTAAAACAATAAATATGTTGTAACTGTTAAGGGTGTATGGGTGTGATTACAGGATACAGGATACATCATAAAAAATGAGTGCTGCTAAATCATCACACAGGAAAGATATTCAGCACAACGGTGGCAGTGGGTGCGGCCAAACCCTCGCTTTGGGGGTCTTTGGCACAACTGTGGTACTGGGTGTGGCTAAACCCTCGCTTTGGGGGGGTCTTTGGCACGGCTGTGGTACTGGGTGCGGCTAAACCCTCGCTTTGGGGGTCTTTGGCACGGCTGTGGTACTGGGTGAGGCCAAATCCTCGCTTTGGGGGGTCTTTGGCACAACTGTGGTACTGGGTGTGGCTAAACCCTCGCTTTGGGGGGGTCTTTGGCACGGCTGTGGTACTGGGTGAGGCTAAACCCTCGCTTTGGGGGGTCTTTGGCACGGCTGTGGTAGTGGGTGTGGCTAAACCCTCCCCAAGGAGAGTATTGGCCACAGCTGAGATATTGATAATCGCTCTGGCAGGGCACAGCTGAGACAGTGGGCATGGATCCAAGCTATTCTTCTGCTGCTCCAGTGGGTTTTCTCATGAAGCTCATAGCTCCATAGTGAAGAAGAGCTGACTGCAGAGTGGCCACGTGTATAACTATCATAACTGTACTGATAACTGTAATGATTTTAAAAAGATTCTCAGCTCCGCTCTACACCAGTGCTGATTGTTTTTACACAAGCACTTTCAGAGTTAAATTAACGGTATCAGTTAACCCATTCACACGGCTGCAGCCTGTGAGTATTAAGAATATGAACAAAGTGTTGGTCTCACAAGGGCCCTAGTCTTCTTCCTGTGATCAAAGTACTTTGCCAGAATTATCTTTAAACCAAGGACAATGCAACATGTTACGCTGTGCCAGTCACTTACCATACTTATCAAAGTTTACAGTGCAGCCAAACGCTACAGTAAACGTCCTTCCCTGGGGGGTACAATGCAGATTTGTCTCCTCATGCCACCTGCTGCCTGTTTACTTTTAAACAGAGAGAGACTCCCTCGAAGGGTCCGAACACACAACCCTCTCCACGCCCGCGCTACTGCCGCTGCTGTGAATGGAAAGCAGGTACCTGATGGTGGCCTGGTGCTGGAGCTGGAGCAGGCCTTGGGTGTGTTGGGCTGGGCGCCGAGAGGATGCTGGAGTAAGGTGTTCAGGAATCGGTTCAGGCCAGATGAAAGCGAGGCACAGTGGGGCTTCTCCCCAGCGCGGGAGGATCCGGGGAGCAGGACCGGGGGCATCCCTGTGTGAGATTTCCAGCGCTGGAAGACCGGACTTCGCTGATGGTGGGGAACGCCCCCCCGATCCAGTTCAGCCCCAAAGGGGGACGATTCCTCCTGCTTGGACCCGCTGCAGCTGCAGCTCCCTGCAGCCAGCGTACTGCTGAGACTGAGATAGCTCTTTCTTATGAAGACCTCCAGCACAGGACTCGTGGGAGACAGCCTGATCAGGAGATGCGTGATGAGCACCTCAGGAGCAGGCCCATGGCCTGGAAGCAGACACGCTGTAGAGAGTCCAATAAAATTAACTCAATAAACTTCGAGAGGAAAAAAGAGAGCAAAACAAAATAAGCAGCATATGTTGGTAAAAGCGAACTATATTTGGCTAGAGTGCAGAGTACGGGGTGGAGGTGTGTGCGCTGGGCTGGTCATGTGACCACCTGCAAACGCTCTGATAGGAGGACAGATAAAGCAGAAGGAAACTCGTCCGGGAAGGCCACAGAACCCACAGAAATGTCAAGTAACATCTCAGAATTTTCTCTGTGCCCTTCCTGACATATGAGACAGTAGCACAAAGCTCTGAAATCGTTATGGGAACTCCCCTATCCCTCCCAGCTGGCCACGATACTTTGACAGGAAGGAAAACTTTACCTGGGAATTTCCACTAAATATCAGAGACCAACCTGCCCTCCCACCCATTACTGTAACAATGTCAGCATTAGTGCTATGGTAAGGAGAAGGTGAGAAGACACTAAGGAGGGAATAGCTGCCATTTTGTGCCCCTGGACTACAGCGGATAGCAGAAGCTTAAGCTGGCCAAGTGTGTCAGAAAAACATGGGTGGGACAGGCACTGGAAATGATGCCTGCATGCTTCAGAAACAACATAAAGTAAAACCACTGTGCTGATAACAGCAGCATCACACTAAGTTCAAGCTCATTTGCTCTTTAATAAATTGCGACACAAAAAGCAAAGAAAGTTGCTAGGTTCTGGTCGAGACTGACTGCAGAGGTGACAGAGAGTGACCGCATGCTGGTGCCACAGGGTTATTGTGGCCCTCTCCGGTTTCTCAAGGAGAGGCGAGACACGTCCAGATGTAGCTGAGTTACCTGAACATGCACAGCAGTGACAGTGCATCTGCTCTGCAGGGACCAGGCGGGTGGATGGAAGTCCCTTCTGCTTGATTACACACATGGACACGCAGACAAGCAGACACACACATGGACACACACACACACATCCGCTATGCAGCCCCACCCTACTGACAGACTCTTGATAATATCATTCGCTTTGAATTTCCTTGATAATTTGATGCCACGTTAACCTCATGAGCGCAGCTGTGTTGCGGAGGTTGTATGTAAAGTTGATGTAAATTGAAGTGAGATGAGTGAGGGATTGATACCTGCCTGCACCTCCCTTCTGTCAATCCTGTCACATTCACTATAGCACAGTAACCCACTAAACTAAGTGGGTTGTAGTCATATCACCTGTAGTTCAGAGTAAGTAATACACCTAAAGCTAAGCAGATTTGGGCCTGCCCACTGCTTGGATGAGAGGCCAACAAGGAAAGCTGGGTTGTCGCAAGTGTTGGTGTGGCCATCGGGTTTTCTCATCCTGTGGTCTGGGTGGATCCCAGTGCCCTAGTGCAGTTTCCTTTGTGGGTAGCATACTGGTGCAGAATGGCTGCCGTTGCAACATTCGGGTGGGTGCTCCCCATTGGTCCTGAAAAGTGCCATATAGATGGAACATCAGTGTTTCCCCTACTGTAGGTTTACAGCTTTGGGGGGGGGGGTGCAAATGAACACCGACAGGATTCATGGTGTTCATGTGTTTCTTTTAATGACAGCAGTCAATATAACAACTGAACTCACAGGAGAGCGAGTGTAGCCATCTTCACAACCCTGGGAGCGTCTGCTTTTCAGTTGGTTGACGCGACATATTTTCTGACCACTGGTGGGAGTGTGCTTACCTTTGTGCGCGCGCTGTGTCTGTGTGCGCTCATCAGGGCAGAACTCTGCCATGCGCGATACAGAGAGCAGAGGAGAATTGTAAAGACGCGACTGTGTAGAGATAAAAATGACAAGCTGTTGTGTAAATAAGATAAATAGCATAAGGTTATTCAGTTTGTTTAATAAAAGGACAATGTATAGACCTGTTCTATAGGAAAGGTAACCTTAAATGACTTCTGTTGTGATCTGGCGCTATATAGAAAATAAAATTAACTTGACCTTCAAGGGGGGGCGGGAGGTGCCGTTGGGGGGGCGGGGCGCCCCCCTAATATAATGGTAGGGGAAACACTGAACATTTATTCATTCATTCCTAAAATGGTCCATCCCAACACTGAGATTCTGCTGCTCTACATACTGAACCTGTTTAGATGATCTAGTCTGGTATTGACTCTCTACCTTCTGATTCCACTGAACTCAATCCATAGAAATCTGTCCCCTTTGAAAGCTGGTTCATTTATTTTTTAGTATAATAACATGCAGGATTGCTTTTAGAAACCTCTTTCAGTCTGATAATATTCACTTTCTGTCTCTTACATAGGCTACATACATTTGTAACTAATTTCAGTTCCTGGACTTGATCCGTTCAGTTCCTCTTATTCAAAACTGACTCCTGGACTGTACTCAAACCAGGAGGCCAGTAGCTGGTTCACATAGAATTATAAGATATTCAAAAAAGTCATTTAGACTCGATAAACAAAAAGAAAAGTCTGTGTGACATTTACAGCATTTGCAGACGTTTCCTTCACGACTTCCTGCCATAGAAATATCTCATATCATTTGTATCACGTGCACAAAAGCTATTCACTTCTAAAAGTCAGAACCACGGGTCCCCATAATATTTCAGTATACGGAGCTACACGCATGCGCAGATACGGCAACGAGTGACGCGGGCGGCGGTGTTTCTTTAGCTAAGCGGGTCGGCATTTTCATGAGGTTGTTGTCTGACTAGTCAAGGTAGAAATAAACCTGCAAACAAATAAATACGGTATTTAATATTCTATATACTTAGGCCTAGTATTGTCGCTGGGTTTTACTGGAATTTAAGAAACATATACAGCGCTGAATCAACATTTACAACGAACCACGACGTTATTCACTGTTGTGTTACTTCCGCTTGATTAATTCCGCCCAAGCCTGTCCCGTATTCAGTTTATTAAAATTAAAAAACTTTCCGTGATCCATTATATGAGCTTTTAATGAGGAAGTGGGGGCAGAAAGTTGTTTTTTTTCTTTCTTGTTTTTCTGGTTTTGCTGCCACGTGGTACTGAAGGCAATATAATATGAAATAAATAATATTAAGTAAAATAACAATAGTAAGTATTACCTATGCCTGTAATACAATAAACACTTAAGGGGGCGCCGAATATTTGAAATAAACATTTATGTTTTGTTTTTTGTCAAAATGCGAAGCAGATTACAAACTTAAGGGCAGCTTGGTGGAATTTTTGACAGTTTTGAAGTTGAACACAGGAATTAACTCAGGACTCCATAAGCAAAAATGGAAACGTAAAGGGAAAATGCAGATTAAACTCACTATTTTGCAAAGATTACCCATTAAGTGTGGATGGCCTTTCTTCATTTGGTAACCTGGTCCTAAATATCTGCTGATGATCAGTTTCCAGTTCCACGGGTTTCGGGTAAATATTAGGAGGTTGTGGGTTTTTGGCTGCTTTCATAGTGTTCCGCAGCAGCGGTCTGCAAGGGTAAAAAACTTTATAGTTACGAATGCAAGCAGTACTGAATCGCTAGCCACCGAAAGACGGACGCACACGCAAAGTAGGCCTGCCAGCTCCAACGCATCTGGCGGGAAACTCGCGCTTTCACACTCACGCTCACGCAAGCAATCTTACAGAAAAGATATTTTATTCCACCATAAACCCAAAATTAACTACATCAAATGCGCTGGTGTAGTTTGCAGACCCTACAGACTATTTACAATGTAAAACAACTGTTACATACGTGTAAATGAGTGTGTACTTGTCTCTTACTCCAGCCAATGGCGTACATCTATTTTGTGTTTAACTGTGGTTTTAACATGTTGAACATTTGAATGTGAACAGCATGCAAAATACCGGTTTATTTCTTCAAGATACACACTGGGATTTCAAATATTAGGCTAGTTTCAGTTTCCGCTGGGCAGATTTTAAGCAGACCGTGGGCTGGAGATTTTTACTGGACCTGGCAACACTGGCTGGTGTAGACTATAGTTTAAAAGTTGCTGAGTGAAACTGAGATAGCTCCTTCCCAAGATCCAGGGAAACGTCTAAGGTTAATGGTTTCAGTAGCCAAGTCCTCTATACTGCCAATACGAGGGTCAGGCTGTCCGTTGTGTTGTCATGAAAAAGACTTTCACACCACACTTATCAGTATTTAAAAAGACAACATTAGGTAACACATCCAGCAGGAACATGCACCCTTCTAAAAATGTTCTTTCCTGCTGCCCAAATGACCTCGTGCCATTTGAACGTGGTCATGAAGTCATGGTGATGTGAAGCATGTCCTCCTGAATTCTTAAAAAGTTTCCCAGAAACTTACAATTTGATGCCATGGCTTCAAAAGCAGAACATTAAGTACAGGGTTGCCAACTTTGGTCAGCTGGCTGGCATGAGATTTTCAATTCGAGACAAGTCTGCACTCACATTAACATGTAACAATTTAATTTCCTTGTAAATAGTCTGTAGCGTTTGCAAACTGACCCATCGCTTTTGATGGAAGTAATGGATTAATAAAATAATACAGATTTGCCGTTAGATTTCTTGCTTGAGCTTAAGATTCTGAAACCGGGAGTGTCACGCCAGATGCGTGAGAGTTGGAAACCCTGGTGTGTGTCAACGGTAGCCAACCTCAATCGTGATTTATGTTAAGCAGTAAATACAAAAAAAGCATAATTTGCTCACAGTAAAAGCGAACAACATCACCGATATTCTCAGAAAATAATTTTGGATCTTTGTATTGGTTGGAATCATAGCAAAGTTTTAACTGCCTCATGATTGCGGCCAAATCGCTGCGTCATTTTTGTGAAGATGTTTTTTGAAGGCCTACCCTCCACCGCTCAGTGAAAAACACAATGCGACATGCAATTCTCTGCATCGCCGCCAGGCGTCGCAAAACGCCCAGTTTCTATGTGCTTTAGCCTTGGCTGTGGTTCAATGTTGTACAGTAATAGCGCAGCCGCAGAGGTCGGGAAAATCACTAGGAAAGGAAACTGGCTAACCGTTCAAGTCTCCATCGCAGAAAAAAGTGGATACAAAAATCGAGAAGCGCTTAATTCGTATTAAACCCGAGGTGAAAATGGCGACGCTGGGACCGGACTCCCGTCCCCATCCCCAGCTCGCTTCTGGCTCGGTTCAGAGTAATTTGGGTTCCCAAAACAACATGCCCCTTAACAGGGGTTTGGAAAGGGCTTTTGAAGAGGCGGCCAACTCGGGCTTTTTAAACCTCAGCGCCAGAAAATTGAAAGAATTCCCGAGCAGCTCGGCGAACCACGACCTGACTGACACGGTGGAGGCAGGTAAAGCACCGCTATAAATGATCATATTCATGTTCTCTCATTTTAAAGCTGCGACCAGTGCAGAAAACATATAGTAACACCCGATACCCCTCGGAACAAGTGTATATCATAGTACATAGATACCGATCATTTGTGCCCGTTATTTGCAGTCTATAAATAAGTTGGCTTGGCTGCGGGAACTCAGACGCCGTGTGATGGACGGTAAACGGCGTGCGGGAGGGAGATGCGGGACGGTCACTGATCACATTCCTGCTCCTTAAAGCAAAGCCGGCTCTTCTGGCCCACATGCTACCTTTCCGTATTAGGTTGAGAACGCATGATGCTTATTTTTTTAAATACAATTAAATATCTATATTTAGCTTTTAATACATTTTATAAATACATAGTCTTAGTTTCTGGCACAGAAGAAACTGAACGAAAGATTGTTACATGTTTATTCTTTTTGACTGTGTTTTGTTTATATATAAGTACTGTATGTCTACATTGCCGTATATTTTTGTAACGTTTTTCGCTTCTAACCAATGAGCTAAAGGAATATTAATGGTTACTGTTTACTCAGGTGTCTCTTGATTTTGACGGAAAGGTATAACCGCCACTAGCTGCCGAAAACTAGGGTGGCGTTACGGGGCAGCTTTCGCAGTAAGGGGCTGAGCACCTGAGGAAGGTGACCATGGCGCGATCAGTACGTGCTGTAGCCGTGAAAATCTGTCGGTCACTCGAAAGTTATATATTCAGTAGGTTTTGTTCCATGTGCACTGGGTTGTACACATGGGCATTTATTTGCAAAGCGACTCAAAATAGTTTTCGAACCTATACCCCTCTGGTGTCAAAGTGTGCTGGTGCTGTTCGAGATCACGAACTTAGTATTTCTTCACATCAATCTTCAAGTCTAGGTTAATGCCCCGAAAGCACATTGCTTATTGTCATTAGGCGGAAAGCGAAGTCAGGGCTGCTGTGGTCTGCTCTGGTCAAGCCGTTTTATGTCGTTTATTTACTCAATGAGGCATTAATTCCTATCAGCTTACACAGCCATTGACTAGATATGCACTGAAGAATTGTGCAGTGAGCGTTCAACTGCAAAGCACGTGGAGTCTTCAGCTTCTAAGGGGCCAGCTCTGTGACGGGCAGCAGTGTGGGAGTTGGGTAAGCAGATACCGTGGGTTTGGGCTGTTTAGCCGTACATGGTGGTGTGCTGGAAGACGGAGGTGTGGCCCTGTTTAGTGTCCATGCTGCAGTGTGCTGATAAAGGACAAACTCATGTTTGAGCTTGTGGGGAGAAATCTGGTGTGGTCTTGGTGTCATGTTCAGGAACTGTCTGCTTTTACTCCTGCTTTTGGTGTGGTCATCTACTATCTAGTGTATGATCTAAAATGTTAGTGTTGTATGTAACAATAAATGTTTCTGTCATGCCCCTTTAACTCTCGTTGTGGATCAGCCTGATGGTCTGGGTTCATTGGCTTGTGTGTGGAACTGCGCAGGAGTAACTGGGACCTCCACAGCTCTGAAAGTAGCCTCAGCTGGTCTCCAGAGTTTGGTCATGAGTGCTTTTCTGCGCTTGTCGGAGTGTTCTAGTGGTCTAAGGCACCAAACTCAAGGTTTTATGCCTTAGCTATAAGAATGGCTGTTCTTGTCTCTGAAGAGCAGTGTGGGTTCAAATCCCACTTCTGACAATCACTTTGGGGTAGTTTTTAGGTTAGAACACTGTGTCTGTGATGGGAAGGTCACCAGTTAAAATACCTTGGTTGTCAGAGTGATGTCATCGTTGTTCCTTGAGCAAGGTCCTTGACCCCAATTTCTCCAGGCACTGGTTGACTCTGCTGTCTCAGTTGCATGTTACTTTGGGCAAAAGCATCTGCTAAATTAATAAATATAAATGATCATCTGTGTGCAACTAACTGGTCCTCTAACTTGACTCGTACCTTTTAGCTTTCGGGAACTGCAGCTTTTTCAAAGAACAAAAAACAGGTAGAGACTTGTTAGAGGAAATCAGATGAGGTCAGTATCTTGGTGGTTACAGAACTGCCCCTCGTCCTCCTCACCCACATACAGCTTCTCTTCAGCAGGAGTGGGCAAGGAATATTTTGACAACATTGGCTTTGGTGCTGCGGAAACGTGGTACAAGTATAAGTGGGCAGTGGGGCCGCGCTAGATGCAGGTCGGATCCCGCGCGTGGCTTCCTGCCATTCTCAGCCAAAGTGCTGATTCTTCCTGTTGCTCTGGAGTGCAACCATAATGCACACATTTTGTGTTGGGTTAGGGTTCTTATGCAGAGCTCTGTATTAGCCGAAATCGCCTGTTGTGTGTGGGAGGGCAGGGTCAGTGTTCGTCATGTCTCAGGCCTCTGGGTGACAGCCTGTACTGTTTGATCTTACCTGTTAGAAATGGTGCCTGGGTTGCGGATAATCACATCTTTGAGGACCGGCTTGATTAGGGCTGACGGCTGTGGTAAGAGCATCAAGCGGAGAGTGCCATTAGTAATCAGGCTTTCTGCACAATGGAGGAAATATCAGTTGTGTGTGTATGTGTTTGTGCTTGTGTATGTGTGCATATATGTATGCATGTTTTACTGGTGTGTGTCTGTGACTATGTGTGTTTCACTGGTGTATGTATGTGTGTTTCATTGGTGTGTATTTGTGTGTGTTTTTCACTGGTATGTGTGTGTATTTCACTGGTGTGTGTGAGTGTGTCTGTATGTTTTTCCTTGGTGTGTATGTGTTTTTCACTGGTGTATGTGTGTGTGTTTCACTGGTGTTTGTGTGTGTTTTTCACTGGTGCATGTGTGTGTGTGTGTTTTTCACTAGGTGTGTGTGTCGGTATGCATGTCTCACTGTGGATGTGTGCATGCCTTCTCCCCCACCCAGGTCTTCATCAGACCCCAGACCCTTCCTTCCTCATGCTCACACCTCCTGATGGCCTGTTGCCAGGATACCATCCCATCCCATCCCATCCCATCCCAACCTCTTACTCTGCATCTTGGCTCTGTAAAGGACTGCCAGACCGGTTTTGGGAGTCAGAGGTCAGGGGACAGTGGATCGAAGGTGGGGTGGGATTACATTAGGGCAGGGGCAAACAAGGCCTGAGGTTCGAGACCCATGGATCTGTGAAGGTTTCATATCAGGGAAAGGAAACTTCTCCCATTAAGAAATTAACAAGGAAGCTTTGTCAGCTCTGCAGGGGGGGATAATGTGCTCTGAGATACCTACCCTGTGCTCTGTTTCCACAGCAATGGCGTAAACATAACTTTGAGGCTGCTGTTTTGTTGAAGGGCAATGATATCACTCCCTGAATGTTACTAATAGCTACAGAGGCAGCACAGATGGGATGATCGTGTGGTGCCAGGTTAGATTTTGCAATGTGCCTTGAGAGGAGAGTATGGAGAGTATACCTGGACTTCAGCTGCTTTGTGCTCCTGTAAATGATGCAGTTTGTTTCTCTGTAGTTGTGGATGATGTGTGACTCGCACATAGATGTGAGGGAATCTAATAGCTTCATTCTCACACATGGTCCAGAGCCTACAGTGTCATTGTCATGGCATCGACACAGCACAGCCAGTGGTTGGGGGGCATTCAGTGATCCTTCTCAGCCCTGTGCTAGAGCAACACTGGTTAGCTGACTTATTATTAATGTGGGGGGATGAGAGCACATGAGAATGAGGTACGCTGGGGAGGTGCGTGAGAGTGAGGTACGCTGGGGAGGTGCGTGAGAGTGAGGTACGCTGGGGGGACAGAGTGTGAGTGAGGTAACCTGGCGGTATGTGAGAATGAGGCTATGCGGACATGAGCTGTATGCTGTGGGGGTGTGAGAGTGAGGTATGCTGGGGGGGCGTGAGCTGTATGCTGCGGGGGTGTGAGAGTGAGGTATGCTGGGGGGGCGTGAGCTGTATGCTGCAGGGGTGTGAGAGTGAGGTATGCTGGGGGGCGTGAGCTGTATGCTGCAGGGGTGTGAGAGTGAGGTATGCTGGGGGGATTTGAGTTTTACGCTGGAGGGTGTGTGAGAGTGAGGTACCCTGTGGGAATGTGAACAGTACTCTGGGGGGGTGTTAAGGCTGGTTCATACTTTTGTGCACAAATGCAGCACTTGTGTATCCATTCTGCGTATGTGTACAAGGAAATGCTCATAAATCTCCGGTCAAGCCGCGTGCGTCGCACATGTGCACAACGTGTTGTATTTTTACTTCTATTAATGATATACAATATAATTGTGATATTTCCTGCACATGTACCACAACAGTGAGGTTTATGTCTGTTTCTCTATGTTTTATAAACCCAGAGAGCCAGCTCATAGGGTCAGCTGGCTGGCGTGAGATTTTCAATTTGAGACAAGTCTGCACTCACATACACACGCTTTTACGTTTTATTACCTTGTAAATAGTCAGTAGGGTTTGCAAACTACCCCAAAGCCCGTCAAAAGCATCCATGTTGGACACTAGTGAATCGATCACGCACAGTGTGTCTAGAGATGTGTGTACACATATTTGGAGTGCAGCAGGCGTTCGTCTTCGGAGGCGCACAGTGACGCCAAACCATGACATCCACCCTGTCCAGTCTGTGACATGGAAGCAAAATGGAGGAGAACTCAAACCCCGAGCCGACTGAGCAACTCGAGTAGCTTGTACCAAAGAAAAATGCTGTGTCTGTCATTTGGAGACATGGCTTTAGTGAAGAAGGCACTGAACTAAAAGAGGACAAATATAAACACTGCGGAAAAACAGTTTCGGCTACCGGAGGTAATACCACCAATCGGTTTCAGCACTTGCAATATTTAAAGTACAGTGGAAACCGCTTATATGGATCAAAAAGCTTAGGACACAACCATTCCTGTACAAATACTGTTTAAATAATTTGCTTATAGTAATCAAGTAGTCTGCTTATGGTGTTCATTTTGGGTCTCTTTATACATAACCTATGGAAAAAAAAAAATTATTATAGTAATTCTTCCTTTTTTTTTACTTGCCTACTTTGCCTTACAGTAACCCGTCTGCTTCTGGCTATCTGCCTGAGGCTAATGCGGCATGCACAGAAAACATGATGGGGAAAAAGAAAGTCATTTTCTCTCAATGACAAATATAGACTCATCAAAGTTTATGATAAACAGCCAAAAAAAAGCCGAGATGCAGCAGAGAAACTACAATAAACTATATTTTATGTACTGTACTGCAACGTATTTGATTATACACAGTTCAGTAATTTAATTTGTACAGTACTGTAATTTGAAATGTGCTTGAAACAGCTGTAGTGCATTTTGAGAGTCAATAAAATTCTGTAAATGGACGCTGTCCATTTTATTACCTTATATTCATGTAATAAATATACAAATGTCAATTAGATGGTAATCTGCCTGAGACATAAAGAAAAATAAAAAATCAGTTGTTTCCACTGTAATTTATTTTGTTTGCAAGAAATGCAAACTATTTGTTTTCTACTTTTTACAGAACTTGCTTTTTACATTATAACTAATACGTGACTTTTTTCATTTCAAGTGATTTGTGCTTTGGTTTCAGTTGTTCAAAATATTCAATAAATAACCATAAATGGTTTATCAGTGTGTTTACTTCAATTATTTTAAAATCACAAAGATATGCAGTTTTTCATTAGAAAAAATATCCCAGATTTAGTTGTTCAGTATATTTAAAGTACAAACTTCGTCTGTGAAATATGAGGGCAAAAAAGAAGACAATTAATTAATTGTAATTAGTATTTTTCTATAGATTATTGACTATTTTATTGATTGGTCAATTAATCTAAATGATTAATTTTCCTCCAGAAAATCAATTTGACCATTTCAATTAATTTTATTTTGACAACAAACTGTATGCTATTGCAGGACTTTAAATAATGTACGCTGGCTTTTCGGCACTATATGAACATTATTTTCACCCACAATTCGATAAGCTGATTAGTAGTGCCTAAAAATATTAATGAGACATGTATTGTGATGCCCAAAAGTTAGTAATCTGTATATATTTGGCGTATCCTCATGCTTTAGAAATTAAGTAAGCGGAGCACGCCACATGCGACACAAGTGATAAGCACTGAAGTCGCGATGAAGGAAGGAACAGATCAGCAGTCACAACGTCTTTAAAAAGAGGAGATACTGTGGTTAAACAAGGTAAAAAGGTGGTGGTGCTGTGGGGGTACTTTTTGCAGATTTAAGTTTTAATTTTTATTTTAGTTCACGAAATATTTTCTTTTATTTAGTGTCCATTTTCATTTATTTTAGTTTACTATAACAACATTGTCCCAACAAGTCCAACATGCACGAACACACACAACGGCACGTCAATTAACGTAGAATTAACCCAGATTAGCCTTAACGTTTTCACAAACACTTGTTCAATGGAAAATCTAATGTAGCAGGCAGACAACTTTATGGCTTTAATAATGTGTTTATTTAGCAGCTATTGTTTATCAGCTTTTATTTCAGCGTCAACGTCATCGACTAATCCCGAAAGCCCTAATTGTAATCGAGGTAAAATGTTCAGTTAATGGTGATACTGATTTTAGGTCATATCGCCCAGCCCTAGGGTGTGTGAGAGTGAGATATGCGGGGGTGCGTGAGTGAGGTACGCTGTGAGGTGGTGTTAGGGTGAGGTGTGCTGGGGGTGGTGTGAGAGTGAGATATGCGGGGGTGTCTGAGTGAGGTATGCTGTGAAGTGGTGTTAGGGTGAGGTGTGCTGGGGGTGGTGTGAGAGTGAGATATGCTGGTGTGCGTGAGTGAGGTCTGCCGTGAGGTGTGCTGGTGGTGGTGTGAGAGTGAGATAT
>JAODKC010000038.1:2321043-2332401 GCA_026777985.1 Mormyrops attenuatus
GGGGGGGGGGGGGGGGGGGGGGGGGGGGGGGGCGGCGCGCCCCCCCCCCCCCCCCCCCCCCCCCCCCCCCGGCTGCTACTGAATCACCAATGTAGCCTTGCTGTAGAAACTGGGGTCACCCACAACAGTCAAACTGTTCCACACTGTGAAATTTGTGGAGGTCTTTTAAAGTCTGGCAGATTGAGGGTCACCTATCCCAGGACCTAGCAAGTGGTGGCAGCATCACGTGGCTATTTCTGGTCCAGGGTTACAGCTTCGTTATTTTAATCTCAGTTCTTCTTGGATGGCTGTAAATGTGCATTTTTGAGAGTGTGGTGGGTTCTGTGAGCAGCTGTAGGTGCAGTGAATGACAGGGCGTGACAGTTTGTTTAGGGATAGGTCAGCAACACAGCTCAACAAAACTTCTGGTTACAGTTGCCGTTCCCGCTGTTTCCTCCTGTTGGCAGCACAGTGATTGGTTGTGCGGCTGGTCTGCGATGTTGCCATGAGACGCTTCCCTTATCCTTACTGTTCACACAGGATGTCAGCTGTAATGAGCTCACTGCCCTCCCCCGCCACATCGGCAGGCTGAAGGCCCTGAGGGAGCTCAATGTGCGGAGGAACCAGCTCTGCATTCTCCCAGAGGGTAAGTAGCCAATAGAATGGCTTTAAGAAACACAAATGAGATGACTGACCAATAGAATGGCCTTATAGAGCATAGATAAGTTGATTAACTAATAAAATGACTTCAAAAGCCCAGTAATGGTGAGTGATTAATCGAATGGCTTTAAAAAACTCAGGTAAGTGACCAAAACAACTCACTTTAAAGAGGCCAAAGGAGGCAGGTGAGCAGGAGAAGCTGCCTTATGGTTAGAGCAGATGAAACAGCCTGGTGTTTCAGTACCTTTCAGGTAATCTTGGCCTGAGTAGAACATTCTTCACTCTTGAAGAAGGGATCTCACCTTTCCCCAGAGCAGAGGCCAGTCTCACAGCCCCCCCAGTGTGATGTGGGTGGGGGTGGCGGGTAAACTGAGTGAAGGGAGGGTTTTTCCATGCATTTTTCCTGTCTTTGGCTCTGCTTTTACTCCACCCAAATGGGTCATTCCAGTAGTTATGCTTTATGGTGAAATCTGATTGGTGAAAGATGACATGTGACCTGATCTCTGGACCATGTTGGGGGTGGGGGGCTGACGGAAGGATGCATGGGGAGAAAGGTCTTGAATGAGGAACAAGAAATATGTTTAAGTGACTTATTAATATATGAATGTTTAACCTCTATAGTCTCTGTGGAGTGTTTAACCTTTGCTTTGACCTTTAATTTATTCATTTCAGTCTATAATTACTTCATTTTGACGAGAGTTGCCTTATTTGGATCTGAACAGAAAAGCTCTGCGGGCTCCGGGATAGTGACAGCAGTACAGATATGGAAACATCTGAGCTGCAGTGCTCCTGCTATTAATCACCAATCAAAGCCAAATAGGCTCTTTCAAGTGTTCTTACAAGTTTCAGCTCTGGAATGTGAAACATCAGCTTTGCCAACTGGTTGTACAAAAATAATTTGCAGGAATTCTCCCAAGGGGTTTGCTCACTTGGGATATTTGAGGGTTAATGATGGAGTTTAATGATAGGCATTTGACTGGGAGATAAGATATTAATTGACTGCCTAAAAATCACCTTCCCCAGGGAAATCAAGGAGGAGATGAAGCCCAAATCCTGCCTCTCTTTCTCCTCAGAGTCCTCTGTCTGTCTGTAACTAGGTGTCCTTTAAAACACTGAGTACAGACAAAGACTGACACACAGGAACAATTACTTACAAACACCCGCACTTGTGCAAATACTCCTTGCCACCTGACCCCTGCTGTAAAATAGCTCTACAGATTAATAACATGGAATGCAGTATTTCTGTACCTGACGAAGATGCCAGGATTTTTCTGAGCAAGCGAGTCAGCTTAATGAGTCAGCTACATGACTGATGATGATGGGAAAGAAGCTCTTCGAGACTGCATTCATTCCTTCCAAAACGGTGGTCTTGAGTACTAAATTCAGCCCCAGAGCAGACTATCATATGATAGTCATTTGATGCAGCCTCTGAGGAAGCATTGATGTACTGTATTGAGAAATTCATCTCCTCAAAGGCGTGAATGCTCTCCCTCTGCTGAACTGGTACCCTCTGTTTCACCACTGGAAACACCATCATAGATTTTCCCTATAGGGCTTAAGGTCAACATGAGCTGGTCTTGTTGCTGGTCCAGTTTCAGTTACTGCTCCTGCTGTTAGAGCTGCTATTGTTGCTGGTCCTGTTTCTGTTACAACTCCTGCTGATAGTTGCTGTTTTTGCTGATCCTGTTTCTGTTACTGCTCCTGCTTATATTATTGTTCTTTTTTGCTGATCCTGTTTCTGTTACTGCTCCTGCTGATATAGTTGCTCTTTTTGCTGATCCTGTTTCTGTTACTGCTCCTGCTGATATACCTGCTCTTGGTACTAGAGCGGTGTCCGCAGACCTAAGCACTCAGTCACAGCCAGTGGCTAGTTTGGCTCCTGTTCTGAGGTCTCTGTCAGTTCATGTGTGGCGAGACCTGGGCGCTCCCTGTGTAGAACAACTGTGTTGCCTGCTGGCTCAGTAGCTTGGAAAACGTAGCTGGGGTGGGGCGGGGGGGCTAAATATGTTGTACCATGTAAGTGCTGGTTTTGATGGTGTCCTCTGTGTCAGACCCTGTGTCATTACAGTACCCTTTGACACGCATTACGGTCATTAAACATCAGTGAGTACAGTATGGCATCCCATCCAGGATGTCCCTTGCCCTGTGCTGCCAGGATAGGCTTCAGGGTGGAGTTTAGGGTGGGTAAATGGATGGATGGATGGATGGATGGATGGTTAGAGTGGGGACTTCCTAAGGGAGTGCATTAAAAACACTTTCAGTTTTTGGCTGGTCTTTGTGCATTTAAAGTTAACAGATCCTCGTCTGCTCCCTACATCAAAGCCTGACCTCCCTTCTGCTCTCCACCCTTCTGTTCTTCCCTCCTCTCCTCTCATGTCTTCTCCTCCTATCCTCCTCTCCCCTCCTCTCCTCCCCTCCCCTTTCCTCTCCTCTCTGCTCATCTATCTCAACTCCTCCCCTTTACTCTGCTCTGGTCTCCTCCCTTCCCCTCCTCTCCTCTCCTCTCCTTTCATGTACTCCCTCAGATCTGGCAGAGCTTCCCTTGGTGAAATTTGACTTCTCCTGCAACAAAGTGTCCACCATCCCCATCTGTTACAGGAAGATGGTGCAGCTGCAGTCCCTGCAGCTGGAGAACAACCCACTGCAGAATCCGCCTGCACAGGTCCGCAGAGCCCACACATACCGCTGTCTGCCTCTCCCAGTCTGAATGCTAGTGATATTGCGTGTTTGTCTATGAGATCTGCTCATTACTCCTGCCGCTCCCACATAGATCTGCACCAAAGGGAAGGTGCACATATTCAAGTACCTGACCATGGAGGCGTGTCGCCATGACAAGGGCTCCGAGCTGCTCTACCTGCCCGCAATGGAGAGGCTAAATCTGCCCCGGCCAGCAGCTGGAAGGTTGGTTACCATGGTGATTCCCAGACTGCCGTGACTTACAGAGGGACTGATGGATTGATAGCTGTCACTCAGCTCACCTGTCGGACACCTGATTGGCTCACATCTCAGGGAGTGGGCGTGCTCTATGTGTGTCAGCCTTATTGTGTGTGTGTGTGTGTTACAGTGTGTTACGGTGTGTGAGTGTGAGGATGCTCCTCGCAGCCCCTCCCAGGCAGGATGCCTCCTTGCAGTGAGTGACTGAGCGAGCAGACCAGAGCCAGAGAGACGCCGTGCAGTTCTCGGAGCTTGGAGGGAGACCCCGCTCTCCCCCCACTTTCCCCGAGCGTGCCTCTGGCTCCTCTGGCTAACCTGCAGTCTTCTTTAACCCATCTAACCCATGGTCTTCTCTGCCTCATCCTCTCCAGCATCGAGGACATCGACCAGAATAAGAAACACGACACCGACTCTGGAGTTGGCAGTGATAATGGAGACAAACGGCTATCGACCACAGAGGTAGGTGTATGAACGTGTGTGTACGTGTGTGTGTGCATCTGATTGTGCATGCTTGTGTACACGTGTATATGCGTCTGTGTGTGCATGCTTGTGCACGTGTGTGTGTGCCTCTGTGTGTGCACAGACCGGCTGTGCGTCTCTTTGGGGATAGGACAATGTGAAATCACCGAAGCCCGTCACCGCAGACCTGCCTGTCTTCCCTGAGTGATTCCCTGCATGTGATTGTTTTAGTAACACTGCTACAATAATATATGGGTGTTTCTCACATGTGTCTGTCTCTAAACGCCCTTGACATCCTACCCCCCCCCCACTCTCTCTCTCTCTTCCCGAACATCATACAACAGAAATGATAATCACTGGATTCCGAGTCGGTGTTTTAAAGGAAAGAGCTGGTCGCTCATTGGTTGAGCCTTTAACATCTGCGGCACACCAAGACACATGTAGAAGGTCACACTCCTGCCACCTCCCTAGACTTGTGCTTTGATCACGGGGGTTAATGAAGCGTTAGTGCTGCAGAATGATGCTCTGCTCATTACTCCTCAGTTTACACTGTGAGCACCTCTGAGGACTTTAAAAAGGTCCCATAAGACAGTGGGCACTGTAACCCCATAGGCATAATCATATGCAAAAATTTGACCATGTGACGAGCCCTGGGACTGGGTCCAGCTTGGCACAAACAATATTCATCAAACGGGAAGGTGGGCGTGGTCTGAGTGTTTCCCTATGCATGCTTTAGCTTGACAGCTGTTTCTGTAAGCTTGACCAGCTGAAATGTATCGTGTGAAAGGGGACCGAAGCCAATGCTGGCGGCTTACAGACACACCTGAGACTCCACCTGCTGGGGTTTCTTGTTTGGAATTATACTGAGGTGTCCTCAAGCTTTAGGGCACCGTGGTGCAGGGATGAGCTTTTGTGGTCAGGTCCGTAGAGCATGGTACATTGCGTTTCTGCTGAGTGCAACAGCATTTGGTTGTGCACACTGAACGTGTCGGGTTGCGGGGTTGCTAACACCCCCCGGGGGTCTCATTCCAGCCCTCGGATGAGGACAGCCTGAGCTTGAGCGCCCCCATGTCCCACATCACTGAGGAAGACGGCCTGAGCAAAGACGACTCCAGCGAGCACATCAGCGCTCTGACGGGTGAGTCACTCACACAATCACTTACCTCCCCTACACACTGACTGAATCAGTCACTCACCTGCCCTATACACTAAATGTATTGGCCATTCCACTGCTCTACATACTGACCGTATCTGTAGTCAGTGTCTAGGACAGACAAGTGACTGATACAGTTAGTGTGTTGGGGTGGTAATTAATTTTTTTTTAATTCAATTAAATTACATTTAAAAAAATTAAAATTACCTCCCCTACACACTGACTGTATCAGTCACTCACCTGCCCTATTAATGGCCTTCGTCGTTCAAGTCAACCATGGATGATATGGCCTTGTTTTCGTTTAGGGCCGTGGTGACATCACGGCTGAATCAACGTCAGCTGTGGCTGATTAGTCCAATTCAGGAGTGGCACTCTCTACTGCATCGAATACAAGTGCGGGTGGTTGCAGAGTTGTCTCTGTAGGAGTGCACCTTCCTTTTGGCTCTCTTTTTTCAGCCAGGTTCTAGATCCTCTCGTCTCCTGCCTTAAGTTGCCTCTGGAGCCCACTGTGCCATCTGCTACAATTTGCTGCTATATCTTCACAGCACTCAATGTTTATATCATGTCCCACTTGCAGACATCCTTGTAGTGCAGCTGGGGAAGGTCATCAGATCTCTTGCCAGAGGCTAGCTTGCTGTAGACCGTGTAGAGGATGTCCTTCGGTATACGGCCATCTTCGATTCAGCACACATTGCCAAGCCAGCACAGCCTGCATTGTCTGAACTGCTTATGCATGGTGGGGAATCCAGCTTATTCGAGAACCTGGGTATTTGGTACTACACTCCACATGATCTCTAGGATACGACGAAGGCAGCGCATGTGGAGGCTCTTCAGCTTCTGCTCTTGTTTGGCGTATGTTGTCCATGTTTCCCTGCCACACTGGAGCTTGCTGATGATGCAGGCATTGTACACGGCCATTTTGGTCAGGATTGCGAGCTTTGGATTCTCCCAGACATGGGTGGTAAGTCAGCCAAAAGTTGTTCCAGCCTTCCCAAAGCACTCTTTGGCCTTGACATCAAGGGACAAGTTCTTGCCGATGGATCCAAGGTAGGTAAACTGGTGGAAAACATCTAAATCATAGCTGTCGATGGTGATCACTGGTGGAGTGTCCCCATCTTGACCCAACACGTTGGTATTTTTCAGGCTGATGGTGAGCCCAAAGTCTTTGCAGGCTTATGAGAATCTGTTCATGGGCTACTTAATTTGTTGCTCGGTGCATGAGGCACCTGCAGCATCATCAGCATGGAGCATGTCTCTGACAAGGACCTTGCGTACTTTGGTCTTAGCTCTTAGTCTTGCAAGGTTGAACAATCCCCCATCATATCTGGTGTGTAAGTACACTCCTTCAGTTGAAGTCCCAAAAGCATGCTTCAGGAGCAGAGAGAAGAGGATGCACTCTTGCTTCACACCATTCTTGATGTCAAAGGGTTCAGACATGCTGCCCTCATACAGGATGGTTGCCTTCATATCACCGTGTTGTGTAGCTATGGGGGGCATCTGATTTTCAGAAGGATATTGAAGAGCCCATCCCTGCTAACAATGTTGAATGCTTTCATGAGGTTAATGAAGGCAATACATAGGGACTGCTGCTGTTCTCTGCACTTCTCCTGTTGAACGTTCTGCATGACATCCACACTGGGACTCAGGATAGATGCGCTCAGCTAACTTCTGAAGGTGCACTATCATAGAGTTTGCCAAGGACGAAGATGCACATGGAGTTGTTATGGTCACTTATGTCCCCCCCTGCTGTTGTACAGAGTGACAATCTTGGCATCTGTCATGTCTTGTGGTACAGTTCCTCTCCAGCACTGGTGAAGGATGTCATGTAGAGTCTGCAGTGTTTTTTCAGGGCTTAATCACGTCCAACGGGATGCTTTGCCGCGGGCTAACCTGTCAATAGCCGTTCTTCCAGTGCTGGTTTAGCATCTAGCTCCTCCATGATAGGCAGAGTTTCAATGGCATCAAGGGCTGAAGTGACAGCAATGTTCTCTCTGGAGTATAGCACTAAGTAGTGTTCTACCCATCTCTCCATATGCTTGCCTATGTCACTTATCACTTCCCTGCAGGATGATTTGAGGAGGGCTCCTAGTGGGACCTCAAGCTTTTTTGATCCCCTTGTACATCCCTTTGATGTTGCCTGTTGCTGTTGCAGTCTGGCTGTCAATGCTGAGCTGCTGCCAGTATTTGTTAACACATCTTCTCGCTGTCTGCTGTACTTTACTCCTGGCAGCTCTGAGTATTTGGAGGGACTTCTCACTTAGTGAGCACGCATCACTTCTATGATGGGAGTTAACACGCTGGACTTGGCTTCAAACCAGTCACAATTCTTGGAGGTCTTCCTCCCAAAGTTTGCAAAGGTTGTTGTCTGAATGGTCTCCCAGAGGAACCCTTGTCACCAGATTCAACCATTTTCAACAAGGAGTTCATGATAGCAAATCCCACCCCATGTTCTCTGCACTTCTCTTCCCTTGCTAGAAGAAGGTCTAGTCTTTCTCCTTGAGCATGCCTGATCCAACTAGTGGTGTTTCTTGCAGAGCAGCTATGTCCACCTGTAGTCTGTGTAGCTCATTGTTGGTGATGGCTGTTTTTTTTGTGTTGCTGATGGCTTGATGGTTGGTGCTGTGGAGCGAAGCTGGAGTGTCCTCTCCAGGGCACAAGTCAGAGCAGGGTAATAAGGAGAACCAACTCTCCACACTGGTGATGGATCCAAAGGAATGGCACAGACCAGTATGGTTTGGCACCAGCAGTGTCGTAAGAGTTGCCAGAGCATTGCTGTGACCAGCACCTGAGGGACTCCAGCTCCAGATTATTTCTCAGGATTTACTCCCAAAGACTTTCCCATATATGGGGGTAGCTGCAAGGTAGCGGAGGTGGTGATTTTCTGTCAGGGTTTACTCCCTTAGTCTCTTTGTCTCTCCCAAGATGACCACGAGGCAGTGGTGCTGTTTACCCATAGCTGATTTGTGGGCATCAGGCTCCAGGGCATGTCCATACACCAGTGGACCTGCATGCAACATGTCTGGGGGGCCAACCTCCTCCAAGTCCCTGCAAGTCTGGGCTGGAACCTGTCAGTGCCTAATTGACATCTGTCACAATGGGGAGGCAAAGCACTGGGCTTACTGTGGAGAGGCTATGTACTGGCAGGGAGAGACTTAGGTACTCAGCTCTCTGTTCATGGTGCTGGAAACTCCTTTGCTAGCCAGGGGCGAGGATAGAAGTGAAACACTTCACCAACGCACTAGACACATCCCATAGCCTGTGATAAACACTCACCTGCCCTTCACACTGACTCTATCAGTCACTCACCTCTTACACAGTGACTGTATCTGTCACTCACCTGTCCAACACACTGACTGTATTGGTCACTTATCTGCTGCACCTTGAATATTTGGTTACTCACCAGCCCTACATACTGACGGTGCAGTCACTCACCTTTCCTACACATTGAGACTATCAATCACTCACCTGCTACACACTGACTGTATCGGTCACTTACCTGCCACAAACTGACTGTGTGAGTCCCTCACCTGCCCTACACACTGTCTGTATCAGTCCCTCACCTGCCCTACATACTGACTGTATCAGTCCCTCACCTGCCCAACACACTGTCCTTAGTCACTCTCCTGTTACACATTGATATCAGTCACTCATCTGCCGTACACACTGTCTGTATCAGTCTCCTACCTGCTACACACTGTCTGTATCAGTCTCTCACCTGCTATACACTGACAGTATCAGTCCCTCACCTACCCTACACACCGAGGGTATCAGTCTTTCACCTGCTACACACTGACTGTATCAGTCCCTCACCTGCCCAACACACTGTTCCTACAGTCACTCTCCTTTTACACACTGATTGTATGAGTCACTCACCTGCCCTACACACTGTCTCTACAGTCACTCTCCTACTACACACTGACTGTATCCGTCACTCACCTTCCATTCACTGACTGTATCAGTTACTCATCTGCTATACACTGACTGTATCAGTTATTCTGTGCTACGTACATGTGTGGTTTTAGGTTCAGGTCCCAGAAGAGGATCATCCCAAAAAACTTCAACACATTGGATTAATTAAGTCTCAATCTGTCCCTATTTGTGAAAACGTCTGTGAAAAAGGCATTAGATAACACACATGATAATGCTGGCCTTCCCAAACAATTTAAAATATCATTCTGCCCAGGATTTAACAAGTACTAAGTGTTCATACAGTCGCCATGATGAATGTAACAGGTGTAGCTGTGTACTGTCTGCAGTCTGTCTGACAGCTGAGTCCTGGTGTGAAAGAAGTCTGGGTTGGTTGGGGGGGCAGCATCCTGTGCAGGGCAGAGCCAGCCTGCACTGGGAAAGGAAAACATGGGGGGGTATAAGTGAGAGGAAGTGCGGATACAGAACAGGAAGAGCTTGTCGACACAAGGAGGATTATGGGAGCTGCCTTTGATAGCCTGTGCTCTTCAGTGAGACTCCTGTCTTCAATTTTTAAATGTATAAAAACAAACCATTCTGAATTTAACCCATTCCCACCATGAGCTGTGTGTGTTCTAGGGGCCTGACCACTTTGTGTCTTGTCTCTCTTGGTAGTATCTCCTGTTCTTTCCTGGAGACTCAGTATGCTGGATGCCTCATTAAGAGGGGCTGATTGCAAGCACCTCTGCTTAGTTGCTAAAGGCACTTTAAATAGAGCTGTGGATGTCTTTATGGAGGAGGGCGGCAGGAGTTTCCAAGCTGACCCACTTCCACCCCATCCAGGAGCCGGAGCCCCCCCCTTGCAGGCAGAGACACGCTGCATCCCTAGAGCTGCTTTCTCTCTGCAGGGATTTACTCTCCTCTGTTGTTTAAGTTTCACTGACCATAATTTCTGTATCTACCCCCCCCCCAGCGGACCCAGTGAGGCCGAGCTCAGATCTCAGCATAGAGAACCTGACAGAGAGGCACGGGTACGAGGACCCATCACTCAGCTCACCATTCATCACCTACATCAAGGCAAGTCCCCAACCTTCCGCAGCCTGTTCCATTTCTGCCCTTCCCAGCCCCTGCCTCATGGAGCATTTATGTGTATTCCTAAAATATGATGGAATACAACCAGGACACTGAATTATTCATATTTTCTGGCACACCCCACTCGCATGATTGGTCAGGTCCTGGTGAGGGTTCTTGTAAGGACGTAGGCGTCTCTGACTCTGCCTGTCCCTCTCACTCCCTGGCATGAGCGTCTCTCATGCTGCCTGTCCCTCTCACTCCCCGGTGTAGGCGTCTCTCACTCTGCCTGTCCCTCTCACTCCCCGGTGTAGGCGTCTCTCACACTGCCTGTCCCTCTCACACTGCCTGTCCCTCTCACGCCGCCTGTCCCTCTCACTCCCTGCTGTAGGCGTCTCTCACGCCGCCTGTTCCTCTCACACTGCCTGTCCCTCTCACTCCCTGCTGTAGGCGTCTCTAACTCTGCCTGTCCCTCTCACACTGCCTGTCCCTCTCACGCCGCCTGTCCCTCTAACTCCTTGTTGTAGGCATCTTTCACTCTGCCTGTCCCTCTCACTCCCCAGGGTGGACTTCTCTCACGCCGCCTGTCAGTCTCGTTGTCAGTCTCTACAGCACAGAATGTTAATAATAATAAACAGACTGTTTTCTTTTGCTTCAGAGATGCCCCCTCAGATTTCCCACTCCTTACTGAGTGTGGTGTACAGCTTTCTGGTTATGTGACAATGGGGGTGACAGTGTGTACCCCCCCCAGGACTGCACAGGCATATGTATGTGACAGCCACAGGGGAGAAGGAGAGAGAAACAGAGAGAGTGGGAGAGAGGGCAAGACAGAGCTGTAACACCATTGTGTGGATAGATCACTGTGTCTTTGGGGGGAGGGTGGTTTGGATGTTAGCGGAGGGGGAGGGGTGGGTTCTCACTGGCCCTCGCTCGCTGTGGCAGGGTGGAGCGCTGCGTACCAGCCAGTCACAGGCCTCGGGTGGCGGTCAGGTGACCTGGCTGCAGCTGCAGCTCAGAGGGTGACTCTGTGCTCTCACATCAGGACCGGGCCGCAGGTTTCGACGAGCCCCTCCGGATAGAGGAAGACCCCAGCTGGGCAGCGCCGCGCATGTGGGTATACCGCCCGCGCCCCGCGGGGGGGGGGGGGGGGGGGGGGGGGGGGGGGGGGGGGGGGGGGGGGGGGGGGGGGGGGGGGG
>JAODKC010000038.1:2344866-2355566 GCA_026777985.1 Mormyrops attenuatus
GCTATTAGTTAGGTTCTCCCCAAACGAGCTTGATGGGCCGAGTGGCCTCCTCTCGTTTGTAAATTTCTTATGTTCTTCTTATGTTCTTATGTTGTAATTACTGGCTTAGGAAGCCCTGCATTTCCCTTTTAGTTCTTTAACCATTGCATCCCCTGTTGCTCCATTTCAGGTAGCATTATGATCATGATTGATGTGTTAAGATGAAGCACTGAGAACCTTACAGATTGTTTTCTCTTCTCTCTTCTCCCTGTCAGCCTAAGCTGAGTATGGCCAAGTGTCGGCGAAACGTAGAGAACTTCCTGGACGCCTGCCGCAAGCTGGGGGTGCCTGAGGTGGGTGCCGGATTGTAGCCCTAATATTAGCTTTGAGATTTGGTTTCAGTGTGTATCCACTTGTAAATGGCATTCAGTCGCCCCAAGATTAATGATTAAACAGAATAGGGCATCTCAATGGTTGAGGCCCCCCCCCCCCCCCCGGGGCGCGGGGGGGGGGCCCCGGGGGGGGCCCCCCCCCCCCACCACCGCATCCAGTGCCTCTGCCCCGCAGGAAGCCCCCCCATCCCATGCCATCGTGACTTGGGTGCCTTCCACAGCCCTGCCATGGGGCCTCCATGCAGTCAGGTCCCTGTGCATCTCCTCCATGTGGCTGAGTCGCATTTGCATCGTCAACATGCCTGCCGCTCATCTGCGCTGTAGGCTTCCATGTTGGAGAAGCGAGTTTCTGTAAGCTGAGCTCGTGTCGGGTGAACCTGTGGGTTTCTGATGTCTGAGCGTGTGGCACTGTCCCTGGAAAGGTGTTTTTGCAGTGCTCTGCTCTGTTTTGTAATGTTCTTAAAGATGTTTGTGGGATTACGGGCTTTGACTTTGCAGTATTAGGGAGATTTGTTACAGAGAGGCCTTTTTGTGAGTGAGTAGCCGACGGTCCCAGAGTCTCAGAAATGCGGGAGGGTGGGGGGCTGGGCGGGGCCACGGAAGCCTACTGGGCCTGGTGGCGGTTTGCTGCTGCCTTGTAGGGCTGCGAGGGAGCTCTTCCCCTAGGGCGGGGGCAGGCGATCAGAGGAAATAGAGTTTTATGATGGGAAAGTGCAGACCCCCGGTGGGGGAGCTTTTCTGGAGCAGGACCAAATCCCGTTCACATCAGTATCTGCTGCCGGCTCTCAGGGACAGAAACACTTAAACACTCACACACTTAAGCCCCCATTGGTGTTTTGGTTTGTTTAACTGGTGTTGCTGGTTTATCAGATTTGTGTAACAGGCAGAAGATTACAGTAGATAAGAAGAATATTTCAGCCTTGGCCCAAGTAGTTTTGTTGGTTGAAATGTTGAGTCATTATAATAGTATTTTGTTATAGATGTAAACTCTGTGTGTGTGTGTGTGTGTGTGTGTGTGTGTGTGAGATTTTGAGATTTGGTTTCAGTGTTGATCCACTTGTAAATGGCATTCAGTCACCACAAAATCAATGATTAAACCGAATAGTGTGTGTGTGTGAGGGTGTGAAGCACAACACACATTTCTCAGTGTGATATAGTAATGCACATCACAGACCTCTTACAGTAACTATATGTATGAAGTCTCTTGTTAAACATATCTACTGAAACTAAATTGTGTAGAACTGAAATTCTGTAGTTACTGCATTGGCCCATTTGTGTTGGGCTGATAATTGCTTGTTATCTGCTTACATGATATGTGGACATGGGAAGAGGGTTTAATTTGGGGAGGGGGGGATGTTGGGGTGCTGAGCACATTCTACATGAGCCAGCATATATAAGCAGCAGTGTCCCCGCCTGACTGGCTGTTAGGTTACCATGGCAATCACATGGCCTATGACATTCCAGCCTTCTGCCCATTGCTGCCTTCATGCCCACCTCACGCCTGTCTGAGAGCCGCCCGCTGAACATCGCTTTGCTCGTCTGCGTCCCCAAGTGCAGCTTTGCCGGCCAACCCAAACCGCCCAGCCACGCTTTGTGAAAGGAGACGGACACCCCCGAGCAAACCAGCTGCCTCTTTGACCCCCTTGCTGAGCCGCTGGGTCTCTTTCACAAAGCAGTAGAGGGCGCTGCTGGTCACCCTGCGGTCCGCACTCCCACCACCCCCCGACGAAAGCACAGATACTTTTAAACCTTCTGGACTTTTGCGACTGTTTAATCTTCTGCCTGGTGTTTCTTTGCTCCCTGATGGATTCCCTTCCTCTAATTCCTCCTTCATCCCTTCATTCTCCTCTTCCTCTCCATCCTGCGTCTCCATCCTCTTCCTCTCTTCCTCATCCTGCGTCCCGGGCCACAGTCTGCCCTCTGCTCCGCGTACGACATTCTGCAAGGGGACGTGCGGCCCGTCCGGAAAACAGTCCGCGCCCTGGTGGCTCTCGACACTGACAAAGAGAGCAAGAGTGAGGGCGAGCCTGTGGGTGTGGATGCGCCTGCAAGCCCAGCCCCTCAGGCTCCGCCCACTGGCTGGCGCATCTGGGACTGGATCAGCTCCAGCCTATTGCACGTGTTCTGTCTGGTCCTGCTCTTTGTGGCGTACAACTGGAGTGAGCTGAAATAACATGACCTTAACTCTCGGCCTGCATGCAGCTGCCACCTCTCCGCCTCTTCTTCCCTCTTTCTCTTCCTCATTTTCTCTTATTGGTAGCATCCTTTTAAGTTCCCCGCACAGAGGATAAGGTTTAGGTAGAGCTCTCTAAAGATTTGTGCAATTTTAAGGCAAAATCACACCCAAAAACTGGTATGGGGGTTTTGTCTAAGGTTGGGGCAAGTCCCACAGTGCATACACACACACACACACACACACACACCCCCAGAGGGACATATATACATGATAGCAACATGAGACAGAGAGTTGGGAGCAGGCGCACACAAGCAGACAGAGGGAGCTGTTTGTACTGTATAGCGCTTTGAGGCACAGCTCTTTCTAACTGCTTTTAGGGGCTTCCCCATCTTGTTCCAGGCAGCCAATGCTCATCTCATCTCGTCACATACAGTAGAGCAGGCTGGAAGAGCAACGCTGAAATAGCCTTAGTCTGGCCAGCGGGGCTCAGCCTTGCTTTAGGTCAGTGTTTCTCAATCCAGTGCTCTGGGACCCCGAGATGGTCCACGTTTTTGCTCCCTCTCAGCTCCCTACCAGACAGTCCCTGAGCGCCGGATTGAGAAACATTGCTTTGGACCATTGCAAATGCAACACAGGCTTGGAAACCTGAAAGCCAAGTAGTTTTGCTTACTTATTTTCATTGAAAGGACACGTTAGCAGCTTGGACAAGTACAGTAGCCCTGAGGACCCCTGTAGCCTCGTTGCTAAGCTGCACAGTCACATAATGGCTCCACTTGTTATACTCCCAAAGGCTCTGGGGAAATCTTAATGTCAGACTCAGCTACAGGAACTACATGCTCTGTTGTCTTATTGCTTTGTCACCCAAGACCAAAATGTCACTCTCGATATTGCTAAACCCTCCAGGGATATGATAGTTCCGTATTTTGCCGTGAAGTCCAGGTACACATTAGAAGACTCACTTGCAACACTGACAATCCCTCCAGAGATTTGAAAGTTACCTGCCCAGTTGAGTAGCTGCTGGCCATCACTGTGAGCTTGTCTGGTTTATTCCTGGGCTGAAATAATTTCAGTTTCTGGGCCTCTGACTCTCTGCCAACATTCATCCACATTTCTGTGACGCACACATCCCTGATGTTTCCACATGTGCTTTAGGAGGCCTCAATGGGCATGTTTCAGTAGAGCACATCTCCCAGATGATAAATAACATGAAAGACTCATGTTTTTTTCCCTTCATTTCATACGGAGATCATTGAGTAAACGAGTTGAATTGTGTTGCATGACACATTCTCACACTGAACTGCGATAACAACGATATTAGCTTCTGTTCAGACTTAATACCCATAATTCTGCACTAACGTGAGGCTTTTATAAGGACCTGTCAGTGTTGTTTTCTGAGCTCAGTAAACTGCCAGACTGTTGTGTAAAGGTTGTTTTTTTCTCCCTGCACACACACAACAGATGACCGATATCTGAACGGCTTACAAAGCATCAACTCAAAAGGGCTTTATGGTTGAGAATGTATATCCAGTACCTGTAAGCTGCCAGATCTGTATTCCTGTTAATTAAGCGATTTTTATCTTTATTGCTATGCTCTTTGATTATAATGCAGCAATGAAGCGCTGTCCTCAGACAGAGAGATGACTGTTTCCTAATCAGCTCCTCCTAGTGGCTCATAAACACTACAGGTCATCCTGCTTTCTGATTTGCCCCTGATTTTTCCTTGTGTTCCACATGCTCTTAGATATTCCGCTGTTGCCATGCCAACCAGTACAGTGTTTATTTTGGGCTCATTTGCTGCTTCCAAGGCTTTAATTCACTCAGCATTGATGTGGATGCTTTTGTGATGCTTGTATTTTTATGACCTATATGGTACTGTATATTGCACAGGTAATAAATGTATAGTTTGGATTACTTTACTGCTCTGTGTCAGGCGGTGAGCTCCTGGGGAGGGGGGGGCGATAAGGAGATAGTGGTGCTGGTTTTTCACCTTGACTGTACGTTGTCCCAAATTATAACATTTGAAAAAAGAACAGATGGTCTCTCTTAAGAAAAAAAGGGATGTGATGAAACCGCAGCATTTTTTACAAGAGTGACAGTGTAAGTATTTGTACCTGGAGCATGTAGTGCTGTGATTTGGACGGTCCATCCGGCGAGGGCCTAGATGCGATTCCCACCTCATGCTGGGGACACGTTTGCCGTGATTCGGCATGTAAGTGATAGATACATGATGAGATTCACAATGCTGTTACGTCATGGCTCTCAGGCTTTAGTAGACCTCACACAAAGGGGTTTTTGTATGTTGTGCAGCCTCTGTCTACCTGCCAGTCAGATAAGCCACTGCTTTCATATCTCCTTATTATGATGGGATGGATGCCATGCTCGGCTGGTTAAGACGAGGACAGACATACAGGGGAAAAATGCCACCCACCCAAATGAGCTTGGAGGTCCACACTGCCGGGACGCCGCACTCAGTGCACGCCTCCCTGTCCCTCAGATTGGGACTTACTGTGTTCAGTTCAGGGATACTGTCACCAAAGCAACGAGCAACAGAGTCTCTCACAACTCTGAGCTTTCATTTTAGGGCTTAGAAACCTGGATGCCGGGTGCTGCCTCCATATTTATATATATTCATTAAAGTATGAATTAAATTGTATTTATTTATCTAATTTTTTTTAAGTTGCGGATACATTTCTTCTGTTTGTCCTCTTGATGTCTCTCACATATGTAAGTGTGAATGTCCATGCAAACACTGTGTCACACCACATCACACTAGCACACGTGAAAGGAACACCCGTCAGAGGGATACGTACACATGTGACAGGGACACCGTCAGAGGGACACGTACACATGTGACAGGGACACAAACATATGGCTCTTTTGTTTATGCTCTCAGTTCCCTTCCTGGACAGTCAGACCATATTGACTTTGTCTCTTTTTCGCACTGCCTGCTTTTCCTCCCTCTCCTTTGTCCTCTCTCTTCCTCTCTCTATCCCTCCTTTCTTCCACTGCCTATCACAGGAGAAGCTGTGCCTTCCTCACCACATACTTGAAGAGAAGGGCCTGGTGAAGGTCAGTGCCACCGTACAGGCGCTGGTGGAGGAAGCGGCCAGCAAGCAGGCCTCGTTTACGTGAGCGCGGCTGGGCAAGGCTACGGGTGGTGGCGGAACGGGCGCCACGCTCGGCCGGTGGCTTTAAGATGAGGACAGACATACAGGGGAAAAATGCCACCCACCCAAATGTGCTTAGGAGTCCACGCCACCTCCACACTGCCAGGATGCCCCACTCAGTGCACGACACCCTGTCCCCCGGAGTGGGACTTCCTGTGTTCAGTTCAGGGATACTGTCACCAAAGCAACGAGCGACAGAGTCTCTCACTCTGAGCTTTCATTTTAGGGCTTAGAAACCAGGACACCAGTTGGTGCCTTCATATTTATATTTATTTATTAAAGAGTCATCCAGCTGGGTGAGGGATGTATAATTTGCAGTGTATCCAAGCTATATATTTTAATATTTAATATATGATTCTGGGTGTAGGTCAGATTACTCTGTTCTATGCATTCTGGTAGCAGGCTGGTTTAGGCCCAGTCTATGCATGAGCTTTGTCACAGACTCACTGCCCAGAGGTCCAGGCAACCCGATAGCATTGCTGCAGCTTGTAAGGAAGGTTGCGTGTAAATCAGGGGGCGTGTCTCTCTCAGGACGCTGTGGATCCACTGTTCTACGAGTTCTACGCCTGCTTTTGTCAGTGTGTCTGTGTGTGTCTGTGTGAGTGAGTGAGTGAGAGAATTTTTATAGTTTTCCCCAAGAGGGTCTAACAGGATACAGAGCATTTGGATGATCCTGCACTGAATGATGTTGAAACACCACATGACCACTCCATGTCATTGGTCCACAGGAAGGACATCGTCGAGGCAGAGTATTGCCTGGCCTTCACTGCACATAAAGTGTTTTGTGTTTGAGACGTGCTTCCCAGCATACGGTGTAGTGTTGTAGTGCCAATCCGTAAGCTCTGCCGGGCATTTGATGTGCTCCAGCTCCCATTAAACTGTTTTATACTGTTTAATTAAAGTCATTGTTGGAACAGGGGCCACTCTCACCAGAGGTGGTTCATTGAAAGATGACATCAGAATCCGCCACTGCTTGGGGAAAAAGGTAGAAATTTACTCCCACTGTGAAAATACTGAGAAAACGTGTGTGTGTGACAGGGATGGGAAAGGTTTACTGTGTAAGAACCCGCATGTATAATGCGACTAAGCAAGAAGTTTGTTTCACTGATGTTAGCAGACAAAACTAAGCTGTCTTCTGATACCCATAGGAAACAAAAAAATTGAATAATATAAAACTGTTACATTTAAAAATCACACCAAATACTTTTGTGCCTAATATGATTATTAGGATGCATATTTTAAGAGTGACATGGATCCATGATGTGCTGATGGTCTGTGTAAGTTGCCGGGGAAGGTGTAGAATGTTGCACTAGTGTACAGAGCCTGCACAGCTGTTCATTCCATTAGTGTCAGTAACACTATAGCTGTCAGCTATAGACAATTGTGCTATAGATTAATGGATGGGAAAAAAAGGATTTGCTACCTCACTGCAGGTCAGCAACTTGGTATTTCATTAGTTTTAAGTCTTTATTGCAGACATCCCACCTCTCCCAGAAGTTCTGGGAGTCTCCCGCAAATCAACAGCAGCTCCGACACCCGCAAATGATGTGCAATGTCCCGGAAATCTGTAGTTCTGGTATTCACTTGTGGAAAATTAGCCGGCTATAAGTTTTACTGCTGCAACCTTGCCCCAAATTTTACACCCACACCCCAGTCGGCAGTATATAGTATTACAGTAATACCAGCCAAGCACTGGCCAGCACCCCCACCCTCCCGGATGCCCCTCATCTGCCGCCCTTAAATCAATATCCCTAAGGTGGGATGCTTGTTATTGGTGGAAAATGTCAGGAATTATGGGAAATATGGAGGGATGTTTAATGCTTGAACTAGGAGACACTATATAAATGGGATTAAGGCAAATATACATCAACATGTGAGCATCAGTATGTTTTGTCTTTCCATTAAAATTCCAAAGAGAGATTAATTGTAAATATTGTATGTTTATAATTACGACAGTTTGGGAAATCACATCTATTTCTGGATATCAAGGCTGACAGCCATGTAACTTGATGAAGATCCTTATGAACAGTTATTCAGTTCAGGTTTTATCTTGAAACATCCAGTGACTCATGAAGGCTGATGTGGAGGCCATCCTCACTACAGGAAGATGTTCTGTTTTGCGAGCAACTTAGAGAAAATTTATCTGAAAAAATGATTTATATGTTTTAAATTGATAGGATATATGGTTTAGGCTAAATTAATTGTGACCACTGTATTTAGGGGAATGGGGTTTCTGCGTATGTTACAGGAAGCCTAAACACCTTAATGACACCAACAAAGGAAACATGAAAGTATTCATTTTGAAAGCATTCATTTGCTTGTTTACATTGTTAACCAGTTCCCTTTCAGAAATTTAGCCAAGTGTTTTGAATAAGTGCTGATTGATGCTCCAGGGAATAATCATGACCATGTAACACTATAAGAGGTTAGAGGATGGATGGAGCATTTATGACGGTGTGGTTGCCGTGTTTGTAACACCAATTGTAACACCAACTAATTATGAATATTCAGTTAGAGTTTATGTGCAGCTGAAGGACAGTAATCAAGGGCATTTTATGATTTCATCTTGTACATTCTTACTTAAACATTTTGACAGGTCAAGAACATGAAAATTCTTATACAGTGGAAGGTGTGTTTATAGATTGCATTTTGTTCAATGCAGACACTTGCTCTAAAATTCAAATAGATTGTTTTTAATTGAAGAATATTGTGACTGTACTGTAGCGGCACCATGGTGTACTTGCAGCACACTGGCCCCATTAGACCTCATGCCAACGAAGCTGGTGAGCATTAGTCTTTCAAAATAATAAGACGAATAATTCTGAAGCAAAATGAATAAATTATTGCTGCAGACCTCATAAAATAAAATGTGGGAAAGGAAAGAGGACTGTTAACCACAGGGCACATTCACATCTATTTACTCCTAATCAGCTGCTGTTCTGATGTTTCTCATGAAACGAGTGAGGTGGTGGTCAGTGATACTGGTTTTGCATTATCTACAGAATTTAACAGGCTTGTCAACTCACAGATCACCCTTCAGTCTTACACAAATGTCACATTGCATATTTATCTCAAGCTGTGTTCTGTCACATCTAGAGCAGATGTTTCCTACTTTCTATAAAACTGGATTATAATGGCTTCCATTCTACTTATTTTTAAACTAAAGATCTATGTTTTTCAATATTGAAAAAAGAAGTACTTAATACTTTATTATACATTTATGTGGCATTTCTGAAGATATATGATGTACAAACGTTAGATAATGATACAGACATATCCAAACTGTCACCTTAATTGCTGGTTTCTGTAAATAATGTACATACTTCAAATATTACTATAACAATAAACCCTTGTTTAAAGAGCTGTGTGTGTCTTTTTTGACTGATGCTATTTTATTACTTAGCAGACAGCCTGTCAGCACCGCAGTGGCTAGAGTTGCAGTGTAGGAAATGAGCTTGAGACCACAGTTACCCTGGTTTAGTCCCTGCTGAGGGCTTTCTGTGAACGCTGTTGACCTGTAAAGGGGAATTCAGCTCAAAAATATGAGAATTGAGGATCAGCATTTTGGTTAGCACCGGGCAACAGAGTATATCACCAAATCATTTGTGTCTAAGTATTTGCAACTGTGCCTGGCAATTTTCGGAAGCAGTTACTCAGATTTCAGCTTAAATTTTTTTTTCAACAATAAAACTGCCTTGCATATTTTCACTTTGCTTCCAATTTCCCACAAATCCTTAAGAGTTCAGAAACATAACCATCCGTGACCTTTATATTAGGAAACAAGGATGCTTACGACTTCATGAATATGTTAAAAATCAGATAGACTATATTTAAAAATCCCATTAACTACTGACAGGGCAGGAGGAGTGACTGTCACCGATTACACCAGTGCTCAGGCATCCCTTAGCAGCCTTTGGAGAGTTTTACTTACACAAAAATGTTCTGAGGGTAGAATGAAAAATGATTGATTCAGAGAGATAACCAATCAGATTGTGCAGGAGGTGGGACTAAGGTGGGGCAAAGGAAGCTCATAGGTGAGGATAGGAATGTAGTTTGACCAGTAAATTGAAAGTTTCGACAGACTCAGCTCTCTCTTTGCCTAGCCAGAGCAGTACCGCATCCACATAACTGCCGACGCTGCACGGATCCACCTGTCGATCTCGCACTCCCTTCTTCCCTCACTCACAAACAAGACCCTGAGATACTTAAACTCCTCTACTTGAGTTAGTAAATCATTCCCAACCTGGAGAAGGCAATCTACCATTTTCCAGTTGAGAGCCATGGACTAAACCGCATACAGGCTTCTTGACACTCAGCTGCAAACCGGCCCAATACATGCTGTAAGTCCACATCATCCACAAAAAGCAAAGATGCAATCCTGAGGTCACCAACCTGGACACCCTTCACCCGTTGAGTGCACCTAGAAATTCTGTCCATAAAAATTATGAACAGAATCAGTGTCACAGAACAGCACTGGTGGTGGAAACAAGTCTGATTTGGTGTGAACCTTCCCAGGGAGGCTGAGGAGTGTGATCCCTCTGAAGTTGGAACATACCTTCCAGCCTCCTTTCTTAATGAGTGGGACCACCACATTCATCTGCCAGTTCAAAGGCACTGTCCCCAACCTCCACACAATGTTGAAGAGGCATGTCAACCAAGACAGCCCAACAACATCCAGAGCCTTCAAGAACTCGGGCCAAATCTCATCCACCCCTAGAACCTTGCCACTAAGGAGGTTAACTACCTTAGTGGCCTTAGCCCTAGTGATGGGCAAGTCCTCCAAGGACGGCATGTAAGCGGGATTCACAAAGTCCTCAAAGGGCGCTTTTCCACCGCACAAAGTACGGTACTTTCGGTATGGTACTTTCACTTTTCCGCTGACTTCCGGTCGAGTACCAGTACCGAAAGGGCCAAACCAGTTGGGGTACTTCTTTGGTACTTCGGTACTTTGGGGTGGGACTTGCAAACGTATTTGCTGTCGATTGG
>JAODKC010000038.1:2367805-2382224 GCA_026777985.1 Mormyrops attenuatus
CAGGGAGACCAACTCAGACAACAGGCAACAAACCATAGGGAACGCAGACAGACACAGGGGTATCAAAAAAGGGAACATGGAACCCAAGGAGGGGGACAACACCAGGGAACACAAAGGGACCAGGGGGCACAGGGGACAGGGGAGCAAACCCAGGGGGCTTGAAGGGACCAGAGGACACCAAGGGACGGGGAGGAAACACAGGGGGCACAAAGGCAGGAGGCAAAGGGCTGGGGGAAATGGGGAGCCGGAGGGAACCCCGGCAGGCAAGGTGCGGAAGCCGCAGGGGCAGCAGGCGACTGCGATGCCGGAGCAGGAGGGACCCCTGGTGAGCGCGAGGACGGAGCAGGAGGGAACGATGAGGGGGTGAGGAGGAAGGTGGAGGGACTGACAGAGGCGGAGGGGAGGAGGGAGCAGCAGCCGCGGCAGGCGAAGGCACCACCGCCGCCGGCCAAGGTGCCGGCGACCGACAAGTCAGAGCCGGGGGACCCGCAGATGACCGACGAGGCGTCGGAGGCGGGACCGGAGCCAGCCGATGAAGCACCGCCGGTGGGACCGACGGTGAACCCCGAGCCGAAGCCAGGGGGACCGCAGGCGAACAGGGGACCAGGGTGGGCGAGACCCCACCCTGGCGCAGGTGCCCCCTCCCTTTTTGGGAGACCGAGAGGCAGGACCTCGGCCGAGGCCTGTCACGTTGGGGTGACAGGGGGATCGCTGGGGAAGCCACTAAGGGAGCCCCAGAGAATGTCACTGGGGCGGTCACGGGGAGAGCAACTGGGGCAGTCGCGGGGAGAGCCACGGGGCCAGTCACGGGGAGAGCCATAGAGCCAGTCACGGGGAGAGCCACGGGGGCAGTCACGGGGAGAGCCACGGGGGCAGTCACGGGGAGAGCCACGGGGGCAGTCACGGGGAGAGCCACGGGGGCAGTCAGAAGGATCCCTGAGGGGTCCCACTCCAGCTCCTCCTCCACTATGGAGGGAGGAGCGTCGATCCCGTAGTCCGGGACCTCATAGGGGGCAGGGGCCGCCGGGGACGCCGAAGTTGCGGGCACAGGGAGCACTGGGGGCGCCGTTCATTCTGGATATCTGCAATTGAATTCTTACTAGGAAAAATAAGGTATATATATATATAAGGTAGTCTGGGCTAAATGGACTTTACCTTCATTACCTTGCATTTAACTTGGACTACCTTATATCCAACAAGTTTTCCAGCTAAGCAAAAAATCCTGCTTTGTGGAACAACTGGCAGGTAGCGACAGTGCATTACATGTCATTACTTGATCTATCCATTAGTTGAGTCATGACGTTTGAATCACATGACAAAACTGTTTCTGGGGCCTACCCAGGTACATTACAATATGCTGCAGTGTTGCATGCTTCAATGTTTTCATTGATATGAAAAAAAAATCTAAAGAATCTATGTGTTTCCATGCAATGAGAAAGAAACGTGGCAGTGGCTGTGTAAACTAAACAGCCATTTTTCATAATTGGGGTGTAATGGTACACAAAATTTATAGTTCAGTACAAACCTTGGTTTTGGGTTCACAGTTGAGTGAAATGACTTCCGGCTAGTCGCACTAACACCCATCATCGCTAAGTGTTTAGAGCAGCTGGTCCTAAACCACATCAAAGCCGACCTCCCCGCATCTTTTGACCCCTACCAGTTTGCCCACAGAACAAACAGGCCATAGCGATCACCCTTCACACCGCACTGAGCCACCTAGAGCATCGGGAGAGCTACGTCAGAATGCTCTTCATTGACTTCAGCACTACCTTTAATACCATCATCCCCGACCTCTCGATCACCAAACTGCATAACTTAGGACTCCCCCACTCACCTGCTCCTGGATCAAGGACTTCCTCACAAATCGGCCCCAGACAGTAAGACTCGGACCCCATCTCTCCTCCACCCGGACACTGAGCACAGGCTCCCCACAAGGCTGTGTGCTGAGCCCACTACTCTACACCCTGTACACCTCTGACTGCAGACCTGCCCACAGCAGTAACATGTTTGTGAAGTTTGCTGATAACACGACGGTGGTGAGGTTGATCTCAGGTGGAGATGAGTCTGCCTACAGGGAACTGTCTGAGTGGTACTCAGCAAACAACGCTCTGAAGACCACCAAGACAAAGGAGATCATCCTGGGCTTCAGGAAAAACAGGGCAGATCCACTTCCCCTCTACATCAACGGCGACTGAGTGGAGAGGGTCCACACCTATACCTTCCTGGGCACCATGATCTCTGCCGACCTCTCCTGGACTGCAAACACCACAGCTGCCACCAAGAAAGCACAGCAGCGTCTGCATTTCCTGAGAGTGCTCAGGAAGAACAGCATCAGTGAGAAGCTGCTGGTGATCTTCTACCGCTGCACCACCTCCACATAAGGACAATGTGCAATATTTTTTTCTGCAGCTTACTACACTGAACACACACATACAAACACACACCATCTCCACAAGAGGACAATCTGCAATAACCGCAGAATACTTCACCTGCCACATGGGTAATGTGCAATTACCGCAATACTGCCACATGGGTAATAACTGGAAGAGGTAATGTGCAATAACTGAATACTTGAATAATCAATACTACAGTATAATACTTTACTATAGTATACTATATATTATAATACAATACGTAACACTGTGTGTTATTGCATTACTATTGTATCATTATTTACTACTTAGTATGCCTGTTATACAACTGTCTATTGCAGAATGCTGTTTGTATGCAAACGTAATGTCCATATATGTCTGCACTTTAGAAGTAGCCACTGCAATTTCGTTGTACAAGTAGCATTCATGCTCCAGTATAATGACAATAAAGGCTTTCTATGCTATTCTATTATATTCTATTCTATTCCATTCTATTCTATTCACAGTTCAGCACAATTTCGGTACAGCAGAGAAAACAATTTATTCTGAGATTATTATTAAAACTGCAAAACCAATTTGGAAAAACTGAAATGTAAAGGCAATGCGTCCGCTGGCATCTGGATAACAAAGGACACTTATTTGTACTTGGTAAAAAATATATAAAGTTCAAAAGTCGAAATTATAACATCATAACAATCATGAAGAGCTAAATACCATGTTCTCACCGATTTTATCCCTCTCGTTCCCTCTCCCTCACTCCAGCTGGCTGAAGACCTTTCTGAACTCCTTTTCAAAGATAAATGGACTGGTGGGGCATGGGTGGAGTTTACATTGTGAATTGAGTTTAGCATAACTTTAGGCATGCAGAGCTTGAAATTCAGTTAAATGTCAAATTCAATTTAGTCTGTATAGTACAATTTCACATCATTAAATTGTATCGAAGCATTTACATTATCACTGCCCAGCAAGCCAGAGGTGACAGTGGCAAGGAAAACCCCCTAGAAGGAAAAACCTTGGAAAGATCCAGACATTCAAGGGGGGGCATCCTTCAGGGGCCAGCAGAAAAAGTCAAGTGAACATTTAAGTCTAAATGCGGAGGCCAGACAGTTGCTGTTGCTGCTTCTGATGGCAGGATGCCAGAGCCTTTTTCTTTTCCTTTTACATAAAGATCAATAGGAGTTTGATCATTTCTTTTTAGTAGTGCAGCCATCATATTAAAATGTAAAATTCATATTCAGGCCAGGATTATGGACCTTTTTTGTAGTATTACACATTAACCCTCTGGAGTCTGCGGCCTCTCAGCCACTTTTGGGGTAGTCTGACATGCCTTGACATTTCAAAATATTTCACCTACATAAAAAACATTTATCCCAAAGTGTTACATGCGCTTTTATTCAGCACAAACTCAGCACCAATAATCTGAGACCACTTAGATTGTTATTATTCTATTTTTTGTTAAAATCAACTTCAAAGATATACTTTTCAAAAACCTAAATCTCTGTGGGGGTAGCCGACTCCAGAGGGTTAAACTAACAAAAAACCGAGTGAGGATATCTGGTAGAGACTCTTTAGGAATTGTTTGCAATTATCACAAAAGATGATCCATAAGCTGAATATTTAGTCTAAATATTTTTATGTATTTTTTAATATAAATAAGATTCAGCCACATGGCCAGCAGCCAGCAGAGTTTAACATACATTATTCCTTTAAATGTCTTATTTGTTTGTCTTGTATTTGTCATGAAAATTCCATTTATGGAAAACAGAGTACAGAAAATTCAGAATGTGTGACTGAATGTCAAAGTACTACTTGGGGTCTAGCCATTAATTGAGAATGACACCATCCTGACATAAGGAGCTGAACTCCCATTTATCCCCAACGGTGGAGTACACCGGATTCGCCCAGGCCGATAAGGCGATTTAAGGATATGATCTGTAGGGCTTGGTGCAGAGGTTGAGGCATTGCTACAATTATCACAATGTCTGCTTAGGGTGCTCTTCCACCACACCAAGTACAGTACCTTTGGTACATTGGCTTTTCCATTGACTTCTGGTCGAGTACCAGTACCAAAAGTTCAAGTACCAAAAGTGCCAAACCAGCTGGGGCACTTCTTTGGTACTTCGGTACTTTGGGGTGGGACTTGAATCACTTTCTTTATTGATTGGTTATGCAAATAGTCTGCTGCTGAAACAGGCTGAAGTCAGTTACGATTTCAGAAAACAACGATAAATGAAGTAAAACAATAATTAATTGCAATCTGGTCGGAAAAAAAGATACAGCAAAAAGATCATGATACAGCAAAAAAGAACTGCATGACAAGATTTTTTTAATATTTTGTTTAATATACTTGGACAGCACACATATAGCATATATAGCATATAGCATGTTGTCCTGGCAATGTGATTTTGTTGTAAGACATATTGGGGTATTTATAAAGCAAAAAAGATTTTCATACGTTTCTCACAAACCCATCTAGAAATGCTTTAAACAGCAAGCATGAAAATTATTATGACTGTTTCGGAGAACGCACGCAGCACTCATGCAAAAGCAGTGGAGGTAAACTTTAAAGTGATATTTAAACATATATGCTATCTATAATCTATGAAAGGAATAATAATTAAAATGCAAAGCTACCTAAGGATTTTTTTCTATGATAGAGTAAAATGTTTTAGCGAAAGTGAAACTCCCTGTGCTATAATGTCCGTAAACAGAACTGAAAGTAAGAAAAAGCCTGATCTTAATCTAGCTTACTAGCAATGTGAGAATTGAGATGTTGGTATTAATATCGCACATCGTCCAGAACTATAACCCAATTGTGGAACATGCGCAGAGCGCCTAGGCTAGTTTGAGTTTCATACATGCTGTGGTAAATTGACTCCCAATCGCATTATCTGAGCGTCATAGAAATTCGATTTAGTATAATTTCAGCTGGAATCATGTGCTTTAAAAGCCCGGTTTTAGTCGGACTAACTCAATAATTTGATTTTCTTATGTGCACGCAAACTGACGGTCTTCTTAGTACAGGCTGCACATTGTGAGTATGCTAGTCACACCTACGATGTGGGGGTTTTAGCTACAGAATGTCCCCCCCCCCCCCAACTGTCTTGTGGACCCTTCATTAAATACCAAACCAAGGAATAGGCTTTCTTGGATGGTGGTGATTCACCAATCTCTAACCAGATGTTATTGTTATTATTTACTTACAGATATTGGTTTTACAGCAGTTGTGATATCTTTGTGATCTCCTTCGTCCTTGTGTCACTGGATAGATTAGATCACAAGTCAATGTTCAATCAGAATGTTAATGGTCGGGTCATTAAGGCCTTTTGTTCACTAAGGGGGCAGAGTCTTCCAGCAAGGCAAGATTGCTCTAATTCTCTAAATCTACATAATATTACAAGATTGGTTTAAGGCTGACACCATTATATGCGTCACACTGAGACCATTCAGATGAGACCAAGCATCAGTATGTACATTGGTTGTATTAACATCAGACAGTGGTGTTCCCATTTTGGCTTTCTGTGTGACCATTTGAGACCTGGGGCAGAGGAGCAGGAGCAGGAAGGGAGTGGGGGGGTTTGGGCAGGATGGGTTTACGTTCAGTGAGGGTCTGCGTAAGGACTCTTTCTTGCACAGTGGGGGTTGAGGTGGGGTTGCTGATAGGATGGTCAGAAGTGTGTAGAAATACATAAAAGGCAGCTGTATTCACCTCATGGGAGTATGTCTGAAGTAAGAGCACCAGTCTCTGTTTTGAAAGTCATACTGGGGATGAGAAGATTCAGTGTTGGGTGTATAAATGTTTTTTATTGCTTTTTTATTACTCCTTTATTAAGAACTGTTACCATGGGAATCACATAGAATGGTAAGTGGGGGGAGGGACTGACTCATCATCCCAGATTGCTACCATACAAAAAATGTCACTTGATGCCTTTGTCACATTGCGGCTTTGGTATGTGATGTTTGTGTGTGTGTATATGTTTCTGTGTATGATGTCCATGATTGTGTTTGTATCTGTTCGTGACTGTGTTTGTGGTGTGCCTTGTTATCTATATAGATCAATGTTAGCCTCAATTCCCTGCATAATGGCTACAGCCTTTGTTTCCATAAGTGGAGATGGGGTAAGATTTCATTTGATGAAGATCTGGTATGGGGAAGTGGGAATATATTTACATATTGATAGAAATAAATGTCAAAATGAATGAAAAAATATACACTCCTCATAACTTTTAAGCTCGGTTGAGGCAGTGTGTGTTTATTAAAGTTCATTGAATTTGTTTTTATATAACAAATAATCAAACAACAGTGTCACTAGCTGCAACATTTTAGTGTAACAATAGTGAAAATGAATTGTAAATAAAAAGCAAAGTACAGCAGGGGAGAGGCAACAAAGTTCCTTAAAGAAACGTATCGCTAGGGGTTCAACTCAATGTCCAAGCTCTGAAAGGTGTGTGTGTGTGTAGTCCAGGTATACCTTATCTTGTGGGGACCAAAACGTGATGAATACCCATTTTTTTTTTCTACCTTATGGGGCCTGGGAAAACTCTATTTTATAAAAATCCGTGACTGCAATGAAAAAACTAAAAACTCTTGTATTTTGTTTTGTTACTTATGGTTATGGTTAGGGCTGGGTAGGGGTTAAGGTTGTCATAGTTAGCATTAGCATTTTTAGCATTAGCATTAGTTTGTGTGTACATGTGCTTTTTTAGGCACACGACTTTTGATGATAAAATTTGCCAAGCAGTAGGGGACGAGGCTGATGATAGAATTAGCAATGGGGTGGGGGGATATTTTGGGGCCTTAAGCAGCTGCTTAGTTATACTGTACTGCTTATACCATGTGCCCAAACCAAAAAAATAAATAAAAATAAAACACTAAGCCCCCCCGTTCCCCCGTCTCCGTCCATGTGTCCGGAGCCCCTGAAAGTCCTCCCCTTATTCCTCTTTTATGCAAGGCCCTGAGCTCCGGAGGCCTGTACTGGAAATGGAAGCTCCAGGCATGATCTGTAGCAGTGGCCAGAGCACTGTGGGGGGTGGGGGGTTCCTCATTGCAGGCCAGTGGTGGGAGACAACTCTGTATACAGTATTAGCATTCCTGCATGGGGAGCCCATTCCTCAGCTTTTCATTGCCCGGTCAGAACTGATGGAGCACTGAAGCTATGACTTCTGGCATGGATCTGAACAGAAACCACATGACCTGCCTGTTGTTTCCAAAGCCAATATAAACATAAATGTTATGAATAAGCGAAAGCTGACCTAATCAGCGTAGGGTGTCAGTGCTCACTATTAGGTGCAGAATCATTAGAGGGGTCCTTCAGACAGGCCTGGATACGGAGGCGTGGGGCTCCGATCTGCTCCTCTGGCCTCCTGCTCGTCAGGTGCCTCGTAATTTAACCCCAGGTTTGACTCTGCGGAGGGCACAGATGCAGGGCAGGTGTTTGCCCATGGAGGAAGTGAGGCCAGTCTCTGTGCATCAAACTGGGGGGGCAGGGGGCACTTCTGAGCTGAACCTGTCAGTCTTTCTGGGAAAACCTTGAAACACCGTTTAATGCATCCTAACTTGTACAAAACTGTTAAATAGTTATACAAAGAACTGTTTGCCTGTCAACCTTGAAAAGGAAGGTGGTTTACAAGGTTTAAGTGTCAGAAGACAGTGGACTTTTGTGTACCATAAATGCTGTATATATACTCCAATTGATTTCCCATGAATACCAGTGTTTGTGTAAAAGTGTTGTGCATGTGTTTTTTATTCAAAATGTTTACTTATGGAATGCTTTGCTTCAGATGAAGACGAAAATTATTTAAATGCCAAAAGAATGCCTTTTCTCTCGCAAATATCTACTTCAAACAGAACATGATGAAGAATAAGAAGAATATCATGTATTGATTTCTCCACGGTTCAGGAGAGAAATAGAAGGAAAAAGGATGAAAAGAAAAAGCAGATGAAACGTGCTCACGTGGAGACGAGGCCCCAGAGGAGAAGGGAGGGGGCAGGGAAGAAGACAAAAACAGAACCAAATTATTCACACCTTAACCTGAAAGCATTATCCTCATTGTTGCTGGGCTGGCCATGAAGTGCGTGTGAGACAGAGATCAAGTGCATTGTCTGATGTGTCAGATCTGAGTGTGAGATCGCACCCTGGGGAATGCGTGCCTGCTCGGCTTTCAAGTGGCCATTTTGGGCAGCAAAACTTCTCAAGACACTCAGGCAAGTTCAGAGGGGTGATGATAATGACGATGATGAGGATGGAGGAGTTGAGAAGAAAGTGGTAGGAATCAGACTCATACCATCATTTGTAATAGTCTGTTTTTATAGGAACAGGGTGTGTCAGATGTCTGCGTTGATCTGTTCCACTTGTCCTTATAGTGCACACTGGTGTGTTGTTTTTCGCTTCCAGAAATCCTGCCCTAAGGCTTCTTGACTCTTGCGCTGAGAAAGTATCTTTGGAGGATAAGTTTGGTTCCGCGCCACATTTACCCTGACAATGTGGCTCCTACAGTAGCATATCTGTGTTTGGGTGGTGGTTCATTCACAGCACAGTTTATTTGCAGTAGTTCAGGTCCACAAAGTAAAAATCCAGACCAAGACTTTGTTTCAACCAACCAGATGAGCAGAAAGAGTTACAGTCACAGAGTACTCAACTGGTTGGTTGAAACAAAATCTTGATCTGGATTTTTATTTTCTGGACCTGAACTGTTCACCTCTGTTTATTTGTCAGGTATCTGTTCTAGTTTTTTTCCTCATCCTAAAAACTTTGACTCCATCATGGCCAAGAGGAGAACCACATAGCTCTATGTGATTAGAGGAGTAACACAGGGAAACTGACTTGTGAAAAAGCAGCACAAATTGTGTTTGAAGAGCAGGTTCTTAATTTTGCCATTGTTGACAAGGTCCAATTATTGGCATTAAAAGCAGCCACCGTTTGAAATGCCAGGCTCTTTCAGTGAGGGAAGTGTGGACCTTAAGTATCGACTGTTTCTGATGCTTTTATGTCAAGTGCTTATCAACAACGGAGTCAGCACGTTGGAGTCAATCAAAGCCGACACACGCCTCGGAATGAACTGAAGTCCTGCGGAAATTTGATCATGCAATTTAACAAACACATTCCCCAGTGCATCTGTGCACCCTAGGTCTCTCTCTTCTGCTCTATGAGCTTTATGACCTGTCATGTCTCACTGTCCTCAGCAAAGCCTCTTTCCCAGCAACAGACCAACAAACACTTTCGATGTTTCCGTAAGGCTGCCCCCAGCCGGTCATAGCATGACACTTTTTAATATTTAGTGACGTCCACATATCATTGATATGTCGGCTACAACAATAATCACAATACAGTGCCGGGTGATCTTCAGCTTACAGTGACTGTCATAATCTATTCAATCTATGTAACACCTTTTGAAATACTAATGTAGGACAATTCTTATGACTTTTTTTAGCTGTGAAAGTAACCTGGAAGGAGGTTATGGGTCTTACTTTTGTAATCAGATGGAACAGAAATCAGATACAGCTGACAAGTACATATCAATATACCATTTCTAATTATATATATATTATATATATAGGCATATTAAAGATTTATGGTTAAGTAAATGGCCATAAGACAATGACTGTATACTCACTGAGGCTGATCCTGTGAAGTGTAAAGGTGGAGAGAGAGTGAAAGATGGAGAAAGAGAGAGAGAGAATGTGAGAAGTGAGCGTGTGTGAGAAAGACTTAACAGACGAGGAGCGATAATTAGAGTTTGTGTGTGTTTGTGTGTCAGAGAGAGATTAAATGGATGAAAGGAGATCTGTGTGGGGGTGTGTGTGAGAAGGATATTTGTGGGGGGGTCTAGATGAAACAGGCTTAGTGACTTCTGACAGGCTGGATCATTTAAATAACACAGCAAAGCCACACAGGATGCCAACAGCAGCCATGCAGCCTCACAGCCCGTGCCATTCTCTGGGAGAGAGATTCACGTGGTGCTCTAATGCTGCCATCTCCACACCTTCATGCTCTGCAAATGTCTGAGCAAGGACTCCAGAGTGGCCGGACTGCTCACTAACCACAATGCATCTGTATCAATCATCTCAAGGGCCTGATAATGCAACAAGGCCTGACCACACCACTTCAAGCTGATTCCATCCCTAGAACTGACTGAAAAAAGACAAGATGCAACAAATGCTGGATGCACATGAGCTTTGCATCAAAACGCTGCATGGTGCAGGATTGACTGCTTGTCTCCTACAAAAATATGTGGTATGGGTTCAGAGGTCACAGTTTCTCTGAGGCCGACCAGCTTTCGGTTATTTGATATGCTTTCAGCAAAGTACAAAACACTGTCGATAAAGCAGTGGAATCTTCTTGTCGTGCCTCTATCTGATTCATCCTTTTGTCATCAATTGCTCCATCGTTAATCGCTCCCTCATCAATCGCTCTTTAACCCAGAGCCTTTATCTCTCAGATAACGGCTATTTGCAGGACTTCCTGCATGGTTGCCATGGTTCTTATAGTGAGGAAATATACAAGCTCCCCCCCCCAGTCTCCAGTTACACGCAGCTGACCTTCTCCTCACCAGCACACATCCCCCCGAGCTCAGACAAGCCAAGTTTGTCCTCCCTTGAGGCCACGGGGGCGTAACCATGACGACCAGCTCCACAGTTCCCATTCCTCAGAGGGGCGATGTCGCCCAGAGGCAGCTGGCTGTGGCTGAAGGCAACTGGTGGGATGGTGTTGACCAAGATGAGCTGCAGTGGCTTCCTCTCCTCTCGGTATCGGCAGCGGGCGTAGCGCCAGAAGGCAGAGCGGTACGTCTTGTTGAAGAGCGTGTAGACGAGTGGGTTGACGGCGGAAGAAAGGTAGCCCACCCACACGAAGACGTTGAGAAGGCCGTCCATGATGCCGGCGCTGCAGGCCCCGCCACATACCACCGCCAGCACGTTAGTGATGAAAAACGGGCACCACATGAACACAAAGAGAAAGAAGACGATACCCAGAACTTTAGAGGCCTTCTGCTCATTGCTGATCGACTGCATGGTCCGTCTCCCAGCCTGAGGCCCCGCCTCTCGGCTTAGTGACCGCCGGAAGAAGAGCTTCTCTGAGGACAGGGAGCCCTGTGGCAGGAAGTTGAGGGGAATGGCCCACTTGGGTTTGGGTACCAGCTGGTCCAAGCAGAGGGTGGCCTCATTCTGCAGGGCACCGATGGTCAGGAAGTAGGTGACCACCATGATGATCAGGGGGACAAAAAAGGCCACGAAGGAGCCCACCAGAACAAAGTTGTTGTCCGTGAGCTGGCAGGTGCGGTCCTTGAAAACTTTTGAGTGATCTCGGAGGCCCAGGACAGGGATGGGCATGGAGATCCCTGCGGATATGAAGATGGGGGTATCATGTTATTAATGTAAGGAGAGATCCCAAGTAGCTACATGTCTGTGTGTATCTAAGTGCACATCAAAAACTGATACAATCGGTTTATATACACTCACACAACCCTTAATTATATCATGTATAAATATGAAACCCAGTTTATTCAATGAGCAAAGACATTTCCACAAACATTATGCTAAACAAAATGCATTTTTATATTAAATATTTTTCCTGCATGGAGATAATTCAGACTAAATCCCTTGTGTATGGAAACAACATTAACCGGAGCCAACATTCAATTCCAAATACATTTTCCGGTAATAGCAGCATTCACACTGCAGTTTCTTCTGCCTGTTGTAGTTATCTAGACCCAAAAATCTCTCAGCAAATCTAAAACCGAATGATGAGGTTATCAAGGCAGACCATAGTCTGGCCATTGGGAAATCCAAACTGATCGCAAGTCAAACATGGCACCGGGCAAGCCAAGCTAGAAGCCTAAAATATACCTGTGTGACTGACAGGAAAGTGTGTGCAAACATAAGCGGCACGGACCAGAAACTGTAGACATAAGTGGTTAAAAACAGTAAAACACAGCCCTGAGTGACAAGTGGCAGGAAATGAATAAACTTGCTTGATGGCAAACCTTCAAGCATTTGTAAATGTTGCCATTTAAGGCTGTAAGGCAGTATATATGAGAATACACAGCAGTGTGTCAGTGTTCCTCCGACTGTGTGCAGGACAGGAAATATGCCCCTTTTCTGACTATGTATCCTCTGTGGTTAAAGTCAAAAAGACTCAAAACCTTCTTCTTTAAATATTCAAAAACGGCACTTTTACCCATAATCAAAGCCCCCTAGTTTGTCTCTTGCTGCTCAAATAGGTTTACTCGTGATTACCTGTACTGTATATTCTCATAATACAACTATACAATGATGCATGACTAATATGAACACACTAGTATTAATTCTGGGCTGGGGTTCATTTTTATTTTTCACAATACACACATGTATTACTACATATATTGCCCTTACATGTGGAAAATGGTAAATTGCTGTGAGTAAAATGATTTCAAATGAATAAACATGCACGTAAAATGAATGCATGAAGCGTGTACTGACTAAATTAAACTGAACCACTTTCACTTGACACTTATTTCTGTTGGTTCAGGCTGCAGTCACGGACAGCAATCACAATCTTGACTGTGAAATAAAACCGTCCACATTTCACCAACCAATTAGGACTTTGTTATTTAAAATGATGACACCGTTGTGCACAGAGGAAGCTATCTGGCCCACTGTTTTTACAGCGAATTGTCAAGCTCATAAAAATAATGGTGTTACTGTCATTGCTGCTTTTCACTGAGTGACATAAATATTTCAGGACTGGCTTTATTGTTGAAGGATGAGCTTGAGCGCTGTTTGAACTTCAGGGGCGGACGATTGCATGCAAAGCAGCAGGCAAGTATGTTGTGATGCCCATTAACTGTGTCCGCATCCCAGTTACAAGTGGCAAACACATTATTGTGGAGTCACTTGGTTACCCTCTGATAAATGAGCATCTCGGTCAATTTGCAAAGTGTGCATATGCAAAACATTTTTGGAAAGACTAATATAAGACTGTTCCTTACATCAGAAAAATAGCAAGATACATGGGTAAAGTTATTTAACTTCAGAGGTTATGCTAATTAGAAGGTTTCCAGTTCTCACGCATCTGGCGTGACAGTCACACTTTCAGACTCTCATGCTCATGCAATTAATCCTACGCAAATCTATATTATTCCATTATAAACCTACAATTAGCTGCATTGGGTAGTTTGGAAGCCTACAGACTATTTACAATGTAATAAAACTGTTACGTACGTATAAATGTGTGTGTAGACTTATCTTGAATTGAAAATCTCACTCTAGCCAGCCGACCAAAGTTGGCAAGTCTGTAATTAGCTTTGACGAAGCATTAAACTGTACTAGAGTAGCGAGCCAGTTCTTCTGTCAAGCAGTATAGCAATTTCAAACACAGACTATTTAACCAGTCAACTTCCTCACAGGAAACACCAGAGGGAGCTTTAAAATGCTCTCATATGTCCTGTGCCGCAATTACAGCAGCACAGAAGTGGCCTGTAGTGGATCTCCCCAGGACAACAGTCATCAACAACTCTGCCCATAAACAGCGGTTGTCTGTGGGCACACATTAAGAGGGCAATTTCAAGCACCCATCACCCGACCTCCATTGGCTGCTCTCTAGCCAGTCATCAAGACGGTCTGCACACACAGAGGCCCTCTGATTGAAAAGGTTCAGTCTGTTTGGCACTGAGACCCCAAATCAGGCAGCTGCTGAGAATTACCAATAGTTTCCCTGCATGCAGGTGTTCTTCAACATGCACTTTCGTTACTCTTATCTGTGCTCTGCCGACAGATTTCATGTGAGGTTTCATAATGCCCAGACCCATTCAACCTGTATCTGGACTTGTTGTACACGGTAGATCACTAGTAAATCGGTTGCTTTTAAAAACATAAGAACATAAGAAATTTACAAATGAGAGGAGGCCATTTGGCCCATCAATCCAGGTAATCTACCATTTTCACTTGGATAATAGCTTCCATTAATTTCCCAGTAATGCTAGTTAAACTGATTGACCTATAGTTAGCTGGATTACTTCTATCCCCTTTTTTGAATATGGGCGTTATATTAGCATGCTTCCAATCCGAAGGTA
>JAODKC010000038.1:2382324-2398642 GCA_026777985.1 Mormyrops attenuatus
GGTATTAACAAACTGAGTAAAAAAACAATCCTGCACTAATTCCACCATCTCAAGTTCATTTACAGAAGAGCCGGAGATTTTCAGAAAATCAATGTGGACAATATCTACTCTAACTGATTTGACTAACATTATTTTAGCCATAGTTTCAGTCACCTTTTTTCTCAATAGCTGATCTAAATAAAGAGAACCAACCAATGCCTGTCATGCTCCAGAAGCCATCAGCATAAGTTAATATGTAAAACCAACTGGACTAAGTATATCCAGAACCTGGCTGGGAGATTTTTAATTAAAGACTTTTCATATGAATATATGAATACTCTTTTTGAAAGCAGGGGTCTTCATTTCCATCTGGGAAATTAAGTATGTTTACACGTGTTTGAGATATTTGGACATCCTTAGGTCCATTTCAGACAAATGTTTGTTTTCCACAGTGTTTCCACAATTACAATATTAGAGCTGGTAACTGACTCTCAACAGCAACAACCGCAACACAAAGATGCCATGTGCTGCTGAAACCATGTTTGTACACCAACAGAGATGGTCCAGACCACCATATTAGCACATACCAATAAAGATGGCCCAGAACACCATGTTAGCACATACCAATAGAGATGGCCCAGACTGCCATATTAGCACATACCAATAGAGATGGTCCAGACCGCTAAATTAGCACTTACCAACAGAGATGGTCCAGACTGCCATGATCTTCATGAAGGCCTTCATCCGGGAGTTAAAGCGGCTGTGCTGGATGGGGTTGCGTATGGCGATGTAGCGATCCAGGGAAATGGCACACAGGTGCATGATGGACGCTGTGGAGAAGAGGACGTCCAGGTAGATCCAGATTGGGCACAGGGTTGGAGGCAGTGGCCAGCTGTACCCTGAAAAGGGACACAAAATGCTGATGGTGTGAGGGACAGATTCACAAAGGGGACAGACAGAGATCCACATGCCTATTCTCAACAGACACTGAGGGGCCTGGCAGATAATAGGGAAGCTGTTTGGCTGCTAATACCATTCACAATGACATAAATCCCCCGGCAGGGGGGATAAGATATTGCAGATCCATGCACAGAGAAAAATAAATGCTGTGCTTAATGGACACTATTCACATGTTGTGCTGGACTGCACATACTGAAACAGTGAGGCGCTCAACGGCAAAGCATGACACAGCAACGCGTGGACACATACAGGCAATCATAGACACGTACTGACACACAGGCGTACTCTCTCACACTCACTGAGGCTCGGGGCTTAGGGCCACAGAAACATCCCCACGGGGGCCGGACGCGTGCTAACGTTTTAGCCTCAGCAAGCGTCATACTCCACTTCAATAACTCAATAACTGCCCAGAAAAATCCCTGCCTTCCACAGGGGGTTCAATATGACTTCCTATGTACCTGATAACAGGACAAAACGATGGCCTCCATGCATTTTGTTAGCTGTGGTATAAATAGCTGATACCAAAACTGGATGAATAATTGTAGTGACACTAGTGGACAAAGGCTAGCAAACAAAGAATCCCTTTCGACCCCCAAAACCATGGTGACCATAATTCTTCCATTATCCCTTCCAATTTCTTGTAATTTGGGGAGGCGGTGCCAGGTAAGCAGTGTGGTCTTAAGTAAGCTCTGCTTTTTTTACACTGCAAGTACACTAAGTTGTCATGGCCACTGGATGCTGTCATAGGTGGAGCTGGGCTGGGCCTCCAGCGATCCCAGCATGCCGCTCAGCAAAAGTAACGTGTTTGCATATTTACACTGAATATGTTTTCTCTTAAAAAGACAGACATTGAACTCTAGGAAGACTTCCAGTTGATTTATATAAGTCCATCAGAGACCAACACTGTCAGTATCTTTGTAATATCTACCTGTCTTACTCTTAGACTGCTTTCCCTTGAAAAACCCAACATGGCTGGTCAATAACAAATGATATATAAAAGAATATGTATCTACTGATTTTTATTTTTAATATCTGAATGCCATTCATGTTTCATAAAAGAATGTGTAAGGTGCGAAAATTCATGTATGAGGGACCCTCCACCCTAGTCAGTCTTAGAGGTCAGTTTCTGGAGAAACTTCCTCAGGTAGTTAAAAAACATTGCCCTCATTTCCTTCCAGTAAGCCATGCTATGGGGTAAAATTAAATTAAAATATTAATTTAACATTAAAGGATGAAACTTTTATTCAATTTCATTTCAATTATGGAAAAAGTGAGCCTGATTTTGCTGATTTTTCATCGCCCCTTCATCCTTTCTCCGAGGAACAAAAGGCAGATCACGACATCAAGTTACACAACTCATTTCTAGAGCTGAGCTCAGAGACACACGGCTCAGTCTGAATGAGTCTGAAAGCACTGAAAAGAGCCAGAGGACATATTCCTGTAACAAATAAAGAAATGTAGCTTTGAAGGACCATTGCAGGTTTACAATAAGAGAAACCTTCCTGCTGTTCCTGTCTCTGCAGCTATAAAAATAAAGAGGCACGTGTTCATAAGTTAGAAACATGACGGTTCAAACTGGTCACTCTCAAAAACACTTGAATTGTCTTGGAAATTTCTCATTTGAGGCCGTATCCCCACCCCCTGATGAGACAGGTTCAAAGCCTAAATCCAAGTAAAGCACCGTGAATATTTCAGCCATCGGCTCAGCACCGAAAAATGACATGCAGAAGGCATGAGAGAAGTGGGATCTCAGAAGTCCCTAAATCAGCCAGGGGGGGCTGCTCTCCCTGCTTCTTCAGAGGGTCGCTTAAATGGAGGCAGACAAAGCAGGTATATTAAACTGCGTGACTGAGAATTTTCCGGGAGTAAAATCTCACTTTGACAAAACACTTCAATCTGAAGGAGAACGGGCCGCTCCTCAGGCAGAAGCTCCTGCAGCTCCCAGCCCTGTCCTCCTCCGAGTTGAGAAAAAAGATTCCTTGGTTACTTATCGGTAGACAGAAACAAGCCCTGTAGCAAATGCTCTCTTTCATCAACGCTTCTGTGTCATGCAGAGAGAAAAAAAAGGCGTTCTGGAGTTTCAGCAAAGACAAACAACAATGAGCGTGTCTCCCCTCTCTTTCATGTATAGTGTCGTTCCCGGTGTCCTGAACACAAGCTGTCAGGGGTTATACAAAGACCATACACCACTCGATGACTGCTCACAGACATCGGGCAGTGCGCTGTCTCATAACAGCTCCCACTTCGATGACGATAAAACAATAAGAACAATTAATCTTGCCTGCAGCAAAATGAAAAAGGGACAAATAAACTGAAGCTTATATAGAACAACAGGGTTCTTATTATCATGACAGACCAGAGCAGTGCTTGGAAGCTGGGAAGGCGACGATGGAAAAGTCGTGGCTTTATATCCTTCTCTTGAGATGTACTCACAGAAGCTGCACAGCATGGAAGGGGCTTGGAGATGATCACAGACGAGGCACAAGGAAGAAAACTGCCACTCACCTGTCCACTTACCACTTATCCTTGCCAGGTTCTAGGGGGGGCTAGAGCAGTGTTTCTCAAGCTGGGAGAGAACAAAAATGTGGACCGTCTGGGGGTCCCCAAGGACAGGGTTGAGAAACACTGGCCTAGATCTTATCACAGGCTCAGCATAAGGGATAAGGTTACAACCTGGAGGGGGGCATCAGAGGACACACACACGGGTTTGTAATTATATCATTGTGGGGAATCTTCATTAATTTCTTTGGGGAAAACTCTGCTCCCAACATGACAACCTTAACCCCTACCCAGCCCTAACCTAAACCAAAAGTAAACAAACAAAATACTGTACAAGACTTTTGGCACTATTACTTTTTTGATTGCATTCACAGATCTTTGAGGAAACCTGAAAAATGGTCCCCACAACATAAAAAACTGGTTTTTATCACATTTTGGGGGACATTTGGTCCCCACAATGAAATACAAACATAATTCAAACACACTGGGCTATTTAGAGAAACCAAACTGCGGGAAGAAGCCACCATGTCAGGGAGAGAACATGTGAAGACCACACCAAGAAAGCAGAGGTGGGATTCAAACTCACAACACGGGAGGTGTGAAGCGACAGCGCTACTCACCGAGATTTACAATTAACATTGATAATGAAAATAAATAAGACTGAATGGTGCCATTCATCATAGATAATGGCAGTGCGGCTGTAATTAGGGTCATTACGTCCGGATCATATTGATGCACTTTGTTTACAAACATTCATTAGATGAAGGACTGGAAAGTATCTCCACCGTAAACGTCTGTTCAAACATCCTTGTGTGTGTATGTGTTTGATGGTCTGCACATCATTTTATGTGTGTTGTATGCATATACCCTGTCCTTATGTGTGTCTGAGTGATTAATAAAAATGCTTGACACAAACCCTGAAAGCCTGATGCTATAATTTCATGAAAACATGGAACTTCTTGAAAGTTGAAACGCTGTTTAAACCCACAGGTCTTCCATTCTCCATGTGTTCAGTGTGAGAATCAGACTCTGGAGACAAGGACCATGATTATCCACTAAGCTTCACCGAGGTAGATATGGTATTTAAAAGTTTTTAAGTGTATTTTTCAAACTACAGTGCCCCACATTGGACTTGAACTCTTTAATCACAAGTCTGTGGCCTGTCACACCAGTGCTTACATTACCCAAATAAATCAGGACAGAAATTCACAGCCTCAAGACCTGATGCACCAGCAAATACCAACAGGAAGTTTCAGGTGTGTCCTCACGAACATCCATGCTGCACTGCATCTCACAACAGAGAGTGCTGCAACGTTTCCAGGATGCCTTCCTTCCTGGGGTGAGCAATGGCGACAGTGGGAGAGCAGCAGTGCTGGAATAATGTCAGAGGTCTTGGGAGTACCCTGGTGGGCAGTCTGACAAGGATGTGAAAGTTTGCTTGAATATTGGATAGGGATCTCCAACCTTATTTACAATGAGAGCTACTTCTAGAAAATAATTGGGGGAGCTACTTATAATAAGGGTGGCGACAGTAATAGTTATCAACGGAGAGGAGAGGTGGCACCAAATCATATTTTCTCTCTTATAGGGGTTCCTATGAATATTCAGTTAGATCACTAATGATTGGTTAGATTTGGTCTGTTGGGTGGGCACTGTGCACCCCCTGTCCACCCTTAGCCATACCCCTGTGAGTGGACAACCTTATTCATCCCACGTGACAAGTGAAGGTTCTCTCACGAAGTCTGTGAGAAGATATGACACCCATGACGGAATCTGCAGTTGTACCTTTTCATTTATTTTGAAAGTTCCCTGTTTGCATTGAGTTGTTTAACTCGATGGTTCTCAAACTGTGGATCACAACCACCCAGGGGATTACCAAATAATTGGGGGTCATCATATGATTTTCTGGATGTGATAAAAGAGTTTTTATTCTTTTTTCGGCCAATATTTTTGCGAACCGCTAGTCTAGCTGATGCTTATATCCAATTCATTATTTTCACTCCGTTCACATCAAAGGCATTTCTTCTCAGTCCTGCAGGAGGCGCACTTTTGTGAACAAGAATGTTCAAGTTACAAGTCCATGATGTCACCTGCGATGCTTCCTGAAACAAGCAGCGACACTGCAGGCACCATGACTGTGATGATGGGGTAAAAGTGAGCGATAACCAATAGGGACTCGGAAAATTCAGATTATGAGATTATGACAAGGTGTCAATATTGCAGCTCTTTAACTGACTTGTAATTGGTTTACACTGAGTAATGTCTCACAACACACGCCAGTCCCACCCACTGAGCGTTTCAAAGCCTGGTTTCTCTCAGGAAACAATTGTAGAATTGTAGAAACGCAAACATTGTAGAAACGCAATACAGGTGTTTTGAACTTAATTTAATGGGTACAGACTACGTCAGACGTGACGTAACTCTACTGATTACTGATAGGCTGTCTCCCGGGAAAGGGGGAAAGACCACCCACTTTCAGAATTAAAAGTAACGAGTAACGAAACCCTTGATAGAAATGTAGTGAAGTAAAAAGTACGATATTCGTCTTTCAAATTTCAAATGTAGTGAAGTGAAAGTCATAAGTTTCCAAAAAAAATACTACTCAAGTGAAGTACAGATACTCAAGTAAATCTACTTCGTTACTGTCCACCTCTGGACATAAGACATATTCGTGTTAAATGTGAAATCAATCTTTCGTTTGTGTAAGGACAGGTATTTACATGGTTTAACTTCATGTGCATTGGCAGGTGGTGTATGTAGCATATATATACTCTCTTCTCTGGGCTTCTTATGTCTAGCGGATTTTTAAGCAGCAGTAGTATTGTTGCAAGATAACTTTAATGTAACAGATAAACCGCCCTACGTTTGCATGTGTAAAAGCTTAACGTAGCTTAATGTACCAAACCAACAACTTAAAACCATGAATCCATTCTATTGCTAAAGTTTACTCCAAAGGCAAATTTATTAAATTCGAAGCGGCGTTTTAATCTCTGTAGGAACGCATTATATGAAAACAGCGTAGCGTGTCTTATTGTACCATAATAACTTAAACCATATTTTCAAGTACATTACTGGACAGAACTACATCTCTTCACCATATGCTTTAAACTGTACCCAAATGGCAAAATGCTAAAATTCACGTTAAACCTCTTCATCTCAATAGAAACGCGTTAAAAACAAACAGAAAAAGCATTAACGTAGCTTACTGTATATGAACCAGCGACACAGGAAAACAGTTTTTTAAATGCTATACTATGAAAATAGCTATTTCATATTGTGCGTTGCATACATGTTTTTGACAGATGCAAACATGAAAACAAAACTTCTTTGTATCTTCTGTCATTGTGGTTTGTGTATGTGTGTGTTTGCGCGCGCGTGTGTTGCAGGCTGTCTATAGACCAATTACCCAGTTTTATAATTTTGTCTTTGTATTATTTTGTCATACCTTTGTGTTTATTACCAGGAACGTGTGACATAAATTTGATTTTAGAAGTTGTTTTGGTACTTTCTCTTCGGAGAGAAAGAGGGTTGTTCTGTAGTATTCGATTCGTAAACGAATCATTCTTTTGAACAGATTTTTTTTCAGTGAATCGATCGAGCCGGTTTTCGAATCTAAAAGAATCGAACTTTTTGTAGATCCACACGTTTAACAGTTAATATTTGACAAATTAACATATAAAAACACACAACGACCATTTAAAATTTACTTGTACTGTATTTGGTTTTCGTACACTCTCCGTGGTCATGTTACTTTCCGTTCCCCTTGGGTATACCCAAAACCCATAGTGACTATGGGTGATTGTGCTGAAATTCTTAAGAGATCCGGATAAGTATAGAAGATAACCAATATTTTTATATACATAAGATTTTAATAAACACGCAGTTTGGATTAAAGTAATTTAACAAATTTAATTTCACAACGAACTCTTTGAATGAAATGTTCGATTCATTTAAACATACAGATTGGTAGGATCGGCTCTGTAAATTGAATCGACCTTTCCATCACTATTGTTAGGAAAGTTCCGAATGAAGCACATTACCCTTATTTTGAGGAAGCATCAGTTACGACACTCTGGCCATATGGCTCGTTTCCCTGAGGACCCGTGTGGCTGGACCAAGCCAAGGGGACCCCCACGTAACACCTCACTCAGGGAGATAGATGGGCATTTCCACAATTTCCACAGGGTGGAACTAGACTGCGTGTTGGCCTGGGGGTACACCAACCGGAATCCCAAGGTGTTGCATCATGTGTTGGGTGTGGCAACGTGCTGTATCACCTGCTCCCCAACCTGACCTGGCTGTTTTGGAGTATTAAACAATGCTATCTGTTTTCACGTTATTAAGGCTTTCCCTATCTGACACGTTCTGTGTAAATTTGCTTAAGGTCGAAAAAGATATTTCCCATCTGGAATGTGAACTGCTAATTTCTTTGGTATTAGATACTGACATGTTTGTCTCTCACATACAGTGAAGAGTGCTCTTTTCTTTACCAGAGTACATGGGCTTCGTTAGGGTCGATCACTCAGGGCTTATTTTAAGCCTAGCCTAGAGTATTTTAGCCCAGATGCAAATCTTCTTTCAAAAAAAAAGTCAAGCCCCCAGTAAACTTGACTTAGCCCCTGATCTTTTCAATAGCTAGAAACTCCTCTGCTAGAGGGATGCATGGGAATGGGGAAAGCGGTAATATTGCGGATATCCGCGTAATCCACAGGAATAGGGGGAAAAAAATATTCCCGCAGTAACAGTGCAAATGAAGGTGATCTTTACGGTATTCCAGCAGGAATGGTATTAAAATGTATGGTAACACCACAGTAACGGTAATGAAATTGCTTGTATATGCATATATATTCTTACAGGGCTAACTGCTATATTAATTATAAGTCCTTAAATTATTTGTTCTCACCCCAGACCCAGCCGGTGGCAGTGTAGCCTGGGCTGTACAGGCCTGCTGAAAAACAATTTGTCTATGGGAGAAATGTGCTACTAGGCACACCACCCTCAAATGTGGAAAAGACGTAAGCAAAGTTTTACGATAATTTCAGATTAGTTCTAAGTACATTTTGATAATTTGGTCTGGATAATGAAAAATAACATTGTTATGTATGGTAGACCAAGGCATTACAATGGGGAAGAATGACATGCTCACTTGAAGGAGAAAACACTGCTCTTTCATTAATCCTTTAAAAGGACTAACACAGATGCCAAACAACCACTAAACAGCACAAAGCTCCGAAACACAGAGGTCTGACACTGCTCTGTAAGGCACACACGTGCTGGATCATTTATACAATTGCTGAAGACACACGAGGATCGGACAGGGTTCACGCAAGACACAGGCAAAGGCACAGACAACAATCGGGAACACAACAAACATTAACAATAACAAAAACAAGCGGCTATTTGCCCTGCATGCTTTGGCACTGTAATATGTTTGGGGAAATGTGCCAAGTGAGTAATTTAATAATTAAGGTATTTAAAGACAAATAAGAACATGTTTTATTTTACTATGTACTGTTGGTGTGTTGGTAAATGCAGGAATGTGGTGGAGGCACTTTTGGTGCATGTGGGGATCGGGTGGGGATGGTTTAGTTGTTCGCAGGGATGGATGTGGAGGGGAGATAGATATCATCCCTGTGCAGCTCTCTAATCTTTACCCACAGTGCCAAAAGCAGAATAGTCTGATAACTATTTTCCATAAACCCATCAAGCATGGAGTTCATTACTCCACACCAGACTACAGTCTTTATGGCCAGACTTCTTTACTTTAACCATAACTGACCAAAAAAAGGTCACCATTTGAATTTAAATCAGCAAGTACTTAAGAGGCAATGATTGCATCCTTATTACAGCTCAGCAACGTTATGCAGCAATAAAATGAAATCAGCAGCGTATGTGAATCCACTGAATGGCCAGGTTATCCCATCAATGGATTTTTTCTTTCCTAATGCCATGGGCATATTCCAGGACGATAATGTCAACATTCATCAGATTCAAATTGTCAGAGTTTTGACCTTAACCCCATTGAAAGTCTTTGAGATGTGCTGAAGAAGACTTTACAGAGTGGTTCAACTCACCAATCATAAGTACAAGATCTCAACGAGAGATGAATGCAAATGTGGATGGAAAAAAAATATTGAGATATTGCACAGGTACGTGGAAACAATGCATTGACAGACGTGCATCATAATCAAAGCTAAATGTCAGTCCAATGAAATATTAAAGTGTGTAACTTTTTTTTGGGCCAGGCAGTGCATTTTAACTTAGTACTTGAACCAACATTAAGTGCTAATGCCCAGTGTGTCTAAACAATATAGGTTCTTATGATGGAAATTAACATGTTGCAACAATTAATGTCAAAATCATGCATATAATAAAATGGGTTTGATAGTGACAGAAATATGTTGTCTGTCACTCTCCTGTGTTTCCAGACCTTTCTGGTATAAAACTTCAGCTATTTTCCAGTGAATAACTGTGATTACTGATCAATAGTTTCTTCTGTAACTGATTTTTTCTCTGTTCTTAGAAGAGAACAAAAGTGACATCGTCATCAACAATGGAAGAAGTGAGACCAGACACAACGAAGATGGCACAGTGGCCTTCCGAATTGAACTTTGATTTAAACTCTGCAAGGGCATACATGTTACATGGCACACAACCTGCAGTTCTCCACTTCAGGAGTCTGACATTGTTGACTTTAGATTAAAGCACTAAAAATACAGCATCTCGTACCCAAATCTGTGTGCCAGAAAAAACACACACTGCAATCAACACCCTGAACTTGGATAATGTGTTTTAAAAGTAGCAAAGAGCCTTTTAAAGGACACGTTGTCTCCCAGAGCATTCTCGCTGTCTAAAAAAGGAACACAAATGTCCTATGTGACTCCATGTGGGCAGGAGGGGGGCGCTGTGACAGGGCACTGAGCACCTTATCACCCGTGACCACCTGTGACTGCCGGCACTTTATTTCCTAGCTTTTCCCTGGACAAGTCCAGCCACACTCTGCGGATGAGCAGATCGCCAAGGAGGCAAAGTTCTTTTCAGCATGACGTTCTGATGTGAGTCAGCCAGTGAAAAGGGCCATTGACCCGGAGGCTGTGAGCTCTGGACAAAGATGACACTGGCCTGCTGTCCCCTGGAGCAGGCTAATTTACCTCACTGACTTCCGAGGTGAAAATGGCTACGTGGTGCATTGTGCCACATATAAACTCTTTTGCAGGAACGTTTTTTTTACATCAATAACGGCTGCCACTTTTGCCACTGCTTGTCAAGTAAATCTCGAGCTGTATATGACACCTGCGAAGCAGCCTGCGAGGTAACGGCCCTCAGCACTGAAGCAGGGGATTCGCATGCAGCTCTGACATGTCCTCAGGCTAAGCAGACAGCTTTGTGGTTTGTGGTTTCAGGTTAGTTGTTACAAGGAAGCTTTGAGAGGGAAGTCTTTTAACACTACTCTCGATGTGGTGCCCATCATTAGAATGAATCAACTTTCTGTCTAAGGGTGCTAGCCTTACACGTGGTACGATGAGTTGTAATGACGACTCGGTGTTTTTATTTTAACCATTATCAGTAATTGATTTTTTCATTCTAGTCATAATGAATACGGGGTGTTTTTCATTTTAGTCGTATTGAGTACTTGCCGTTTTCATTCTAGTTGTAATGAATAGTGGGTGTTTTCATTCTAGCCATTATGAGTACTCTAGTCATAGTGTGTCCTGTGTATTTTCATTCTAGCCATAATTAATACTGGGTGTTTTCATTCTAGTTTTAATAAATACTAACTGTTTACATTCTAGTTGTAATGAGTACTGGGTGGTTTCATTCTAGCCATAATGGATGGTAGGTGTTTTCATTCTAGTCATGAGTACTTTGTGTTGTTTTATTAGTTGTAATGAATACAAGGTGTTTTCATTCTAGTTGTAATGAGTACTCGGTGCTTTCATGGGGAAATTTTTGCTTTTATGCTTTCATGAGGATAGTTTTATTCCTGAAATCATAATGCCAGCACATCAGTCAGTCACTAGCAGCTTTTCTAAACTTTTCTCTTGCCTTTTGAGGCTCTGTCCTCCTAACGTTTTCAGCACCCACCTCCCAGCAGCTCAAATGAACAACCTCCCACCGAGATCTGTGCAGGTGCTTCAGGGTTTTCTCACTCGAAAGTCAATAGATGGCTACAAGGTCTTTCCTGGGCTTTTCACGGCACTCGGTGTTAATTAGAGTGCATGCAGTCAGAAGAGCAAACAACAGTAATGAACTGATAGCTGAACTACAAATAAACACAATACAATACACATTCTCATTTGGCAGGCCAGCACTGTATGGAGATAACGTAAAAAGAAAAGGAAGGAACCTAAGAAAGCCAAGCAGGTAATTCATTAGGAAAACAAAGCCTCTGTCTGTGTCTGTGGCTCCAGGGGCCTGTCAGTGTGGAGGACAAATGAAACACTCATTCGTTCTTTGTTGTATGAATTATCGCCTCGCTGTGTTTTTAGAGTGTGCTGCCTCTCTGGAGGTGTGTGAGCAATCGCATGTGATGGGAACACGACCCGGGAACTTGTGAGCTCCACATGGCAGCTTTCTGCCCAGACACCGCATCAGGTGCTCTGTTTTGATTATGTGAGGCACTGACACGGTGGGTGATATGTGACCTTGAACCAATGAGATTGCAGCACCCACAAAGGAAGCCTTGACTGGTTCTGTTACTCAGGCATCATCTGCAAGCTTTCAAAGTGGCTGGACCTGGAGCCCGTCCCAGGCAGTCCTGGGTATAATCCCCAGCCCTGGGGGTGTGAAGTAACAGTGCAACCCACTGAGCCACCCGTTGTTAAAATAATATTATTAATAATATAATACTAATTATTATTGTAGATCATGACATTGATGTTTTTTGTTGCTAATTAAACTTTTAAAATTAATTATAATTACCTAACCTTGGAGAAGGCATGGATAAATGAAATTAGAACTCTAAAAGATATCTGAGTGCGTTAATGCTAAGTAAAAGTCAAAAGAAAACTTTAAAAGGAATGCTTTAGAGCTTGGTTACCTCTAATGTTCTTTATCAGAAGAATGTTTTGAACACATTAAATATAATCTTTATGCTCTCTGCAAAATTGACTTGAAAAATAATAAGATTCTGATGTCTTGCATCGTCAGGCTTTGAAGGGGGCAAACTTGTTTACTTAAGTCAATTGAAGATGGGTGGAGGCATTATTTAAAGATACAGGAATTGCAACAAAGAGTCATTCTCATTGGCAATTGAGGTGGCTGTTTGGCAAGTGGTGATATTGGAGTTGAATGGCAGCAGCCAATGGCATCACCTTAAGGCAGTGAGTCACCTCAAACAGCACGGAGGAGTTTACAACTGCACTATTTAGCAGCACCCCCTCAAAAATACGGGAAGCTTAAATTTTTCTGGCTTCTTCATGGGTCTGTTCCACCCAGAGCCCAAGACCCTGCCTCAAGTGCTTTGGCACAGCACCTGTGACATCACATTATCTATGTGTGATGCTTGGGGGCGGGGGGTTTGGAGATTGAGAAATCGGGATTAATGGCTTCCCCTCACCGATGCATTTAGATAATGTCACATCAAGGCACTGGTGTCCCTGTGATAACAGACACCTACCCTTCCTAATCCTGCCTGTCTGGTTGCATATCCACCTCTGTCACGTACACAGACAAATGAAGCGGACACTACAGACTTTAGGAGGTTGCTAGAGCCACAGTGCCCCCTATTGCACACAGATCATGAAAGAGGACTCCATTTCACATGGCCCTGTACACTTATTGTTAATCTCATTTCTCGTGTGCGTCTGTTACAGTGACAGGAAGTGACAGCACTCTTGGTATGTGAATGTGCTCTTAAAAACCAGCCGTGACTAATCGTGTGTCGCGTGGCGTTCATATGTCAGCGATATCAGATGGAGTTTGGCAAGCCGCACGGTGATGCTGGCCGTACCAGAGAAACATGTACTGCGGGGAAGCAAGAAATGGGGGACTGAGGAGGACAACAGAAGGACGGAGAGGAGGAGAGAGAGCATGGTTACAGATCCAGCCTGGCTACTGCTTCCACAACATGACCATGAAATGTCTGCAAGAGCCGAATGTATTTGTGTGTGTGTGTGTGTGTGGGTTGGTGGGTAGACGTGTGTGTGTATGCAGTGTGGCTATGTATATTTGAGAGAGTCTGTATCTGTATATGTTTATATATTTATTTATATTTATATGTATTTCTATGTGCTTATATTTGTGTTTGTCTTCAATAGAAATAAAAAAAAAATCTATTCTGCAAATCATGTAACCTTTACCTTTTTCCACACACTGATACACTCACTGTGTATTGCGATGGTGTTGTGTTAAGCTTGCTCATAGTGCTTCTGTTCCTCACACGTGAATAAGCCAGAATTAGATACACTGGACCGAGAGTACAAACTAGTCTGCCAGAAACGGTGTACATAAGTGTGAAAGTTTGCGATCACCGTAAAGAGACAGGGAGAGATCGGTATCGCCTCTACATCAGGCTTACGCATTTACACACAGGCACCTCAGAATATACACTGCAGTGGTTGTATGTTGTTTACCAGCTGTCAGTCACATACAAAGGCATTACCTGCACCCCTGGCTGTCACCCGCACCCCTGGCTGTCACCCGCACCCCTGGCTGTTACCTGCACCCCTGGCCGTCACCCATACCCCTGGCTGTCACCCGCACCCCTGGCTGTCACCCGCACCAGTGGCCGTCACCCATACCCCTAGCCGTCACCCGTACCCTTAGCCATCACCCACACCCCTGGCTGTTACCTGCACCCCTGGCCGTCAACTGCACCCCTGGCTGTCACCCACACCCTTAGCTATCACCCACACCCCTGGCTGTTACCTGCACCCCTGGCCGTCACCCGCACCCCTGGCTGTCACCCGCACCAGTGGCCGTCACCCGTACCGCTGGCCGTCACCCGTACCCTTAGCCGTCACCCACACCCCTGGCTGTTATCTGCACCCCTGGCCGTCACCCGCACCCCTGGCTGTCACCCGCACCCTTAGCCATCACCCGCACCCCTGGCTGTCACCTGCACTCGTGGCCACCACCCACACCTCTGGCCGTCAGCCACACCCCTGGCCATACCCCAGACCCCTGGCCATCACCCACACCCCTAGCCGTCACCCGCACCCCTGGCCACCACCCACACCTCTGGCCGTCAGTCACACCCCTGGCCATACCCCAGACCCCTGGCCATCACCTGCACCCCTGGCCGTACCCCAGACCCCTGGCCATCACATGCACCCCTGGCTGTCATCTGCACCTCTGGCTGTCACCCGCACCCCTGGCTGTCGCCCACACCCCAGGCCGTCGCCCACACCCCTGGCCATCACCCGCACCCCTGGCCCTCACCCACTCCTCTGGCCATTACCCACACCACTTGCTGTTACCCGCACCCCGGCCTGTTACCTGCAGACCTGGCCATCACCCATGCCCCTGCCTGGCACCCACTCCCCTGGCTAAGGGCACTCATGCATCACTGCACTGGTGTAACCAAGTGGCTGTACGTCTTCACTTACCATACAGGATGGTCACCATGGCCACCGGCATGACCAGGAGGCCCAGCAGCATGTCGGCCACAGCCAGTGACATCAGAAAGTAGTTGGTGGCGTTCTGCAGCCTCTTTTCCAGAGACACGGCCATGATGACCAGGATGTTGCCAGTGACTGTGAGGGCCACGGCCACCACGATAAGCAGCGCCGCCCAGTTTTTGGCATCTGCCGGCGGTGGGGCCAGGCAATGGGAACCCAGGTGTCCAGCTTCACCCGTCGCCACAATCAGCGTGGTAGTGGCCGACACAGAGTCTGTGCTGCTGTTACACCCTAGGGAGGCATTACTGAACTCCCGACCTGGAAGCCCCAGGTACGCTGGGCCGAAGCTGGACAAATTCCCCCTCAGGCTCATCGCATCGCGTGGGGATGAATCTTGCAGGATCAGAAGTCTGTTACCCAGCTGAGGCGTAGATCCTCAAGTCCATCATCATCCTCAGTGGCAGAGCCGATCCTGGTACTGCCAGCTGGCGCTGTAATCCACATGAGGCAGACGCACAAAGGTCTTGTGCAAGCTGGGGCAAATAGTTATTTGATGTCTCACTTTTGGGTTCAGTAAGATCGACAGCGAAAATGTGCCAAAGAGCACTACATCTCAGCAGGTACCATGCGGAACCCCAGCCAGCCGAAACCAAAATCCCTGAGTCTAATTGGTGGTTTGCCTGCAAAGTCAGGACAGAAAAGTTGGTCCCCGTTTGTCAGATGGGTGTCAGGTCCCTCGTTCAAGCCAGAACTCTACTGCCCGATGAGCCAGTTGTCAAACAGATATGAATGAGTCCACTTTTGTGCAAGACGGACAACACTGTTTCACAACAGAAGAGAAGGAGAAAACTGGAGAGAGAGAGATCCCCAAATTATTCCCAGAGAAATCCTCAGGTGTTCAGAGTATAATCCACAAATAAGTGTGGAGAGCACAGGTAACAACAGAGCTTACAATTTACACAGAGATAAACTCACACCAGGCACAGGCATATATTTAATCTTGGTTTTCTCTTTTCTGACAGAGACACTTAATTCCTCTTTTGCTGGGTTAAAGCTAGAACTGCACACAGTAGAACAGGTGAAAGTATTTCTCCTACCGTTCTTTCCCAAAATCCCACACGCTGCTCGGTCCTCAGAATAACAATAATAGTAATAATGTATGGTATTCTTTGTAAAGGCACACAGGAAAGTTGGCGTGGACTTTGGGTTTCTTCTCCCCTGAGTGGCCGTGGAGGGGGGGGGGGGGGGGGCCGGGTGGCCGGGGGGGCGGGGGGGGGGGGGGGGGGGGGTGGGCGGGTGGCCGGGGGGGGGGGGGGGCG
>JAODKC010000038.1:2399456-2412684 GCA_026777985.1 Mormyrops attenuatus
CCCCCCCCCCCCCCCCCCCCCCCCCCCCCCCCCCCCCCCCCCCCCCCCCCCCCCCCCCCCCCCCCCGCCCCCCAAGGGAGGGTCAGACTCTTGATCGTTGAAATACATGCCTTAATTGGAGGGAACAGGCAGGGGGATCATTTCAGCTGTTAAAATGTCAGTGTATATGTGCTGTGCTGCCACATGGCATATGGTTTTGACAGCGACAATGGCACCACAGTCAGGAAGCCTGTAAAACGAGAGTGACAGATCCAAGTGGGAGATGTTTGCCGACTCCATGCATGTTCAGTGGTGTTAAGCAGTCCTTCAGGGGGCTGAGGACAAGGCCAGGTCTCGGCCACCTCCCTCTCAGCCTCTCCTTCACCTCCCACTGGCCTGACTTTCTGTGCCATCCGTGTCATGTAACCATTCTCGTTGCTCTCCTTCCTGCAGCTCTTGCTGAAGTGGATGGTCTGCTGTCACACTCTGGGGTGGCAGGGGTGTAGCAAGGAGTTCTGGGCCCCCTGGCAAAATGTCACCTTCGGCCGATCCAGGAGGGAGGAAGTCCCTTGGTAGATCAGTCCAGGACCCAGGAAAGCATACCTGCCCACCCCCGACACACAGGTGACAGCCTCGCATGGTGGTCTTGGTGTAGCTTCCCAACACCAGTTGGGACACCAGCACCATCCCAACGACGTCTTATACAGCACTGATAAGGGCAGCAAATAGCGGACATGACAGCGGCTGAGAAGTGTGGTCGGTGCAGTCGCAAGCAGGAATATGATGCTTATCTATTAATGAGGTTTGTGGCAAACGCACACAAGGAAAGCAAAGGTCGCCGCTTTCATGCATCGAACGAGAAGACATTAGCATTCTCAGGACACATGTGTCTCAGAAGAGAGACCGGGGATCATCCGCGCTGGCTCCCCCGTGACTGTCCCCGGGCTTCATATCTAGGCCTTCATTTGGAATTAGGCAAACAGCCTGCTCCCATTCATCAACCACTCAGATCACTTAGCAAATCCAACGTGTGGCCAAGAAATTTATAACCGGTCAAACAATGAAATCAAAAGCCCGCTATAATTCAGGATTGTAAAGTCAAAGAAGTACATTGTTCTTCACAATGTACAGGGAGGCCACCTGGAGAGTAATTTTGCTGCCTTTCAGGCAAAGCCCTTATTGGAAGTTGGGTAGTCATGTGGCGCGGATCATGGCTGGGCCCTTCGTGACAGAATTCCTATCAGATCATCCTCACAATAATCATTGCACCCATGACAGTGAGTCACCAGAGCATTAGATAGAAAGCAGATGTACACGGACAATAAGGGTTTTCAATTTGTCGTCAGCACCCTGGTGTTTCGTTTCAGGCTTTCCCCGAAGAGCGTCCAGCCCAGTGCCGCTGCGAGCTGAGTGACACATTGCCGAATAATACCCAGAAGATGGGCGGAAGCCAGACGCTGGCTCATTACAGACATGATGCATTTCAGCAAGATGTCAAAATCCTGGGAGAATCTCTTATTGGTTCTTCCTCAAAGGTGAGAACTTGTTTGTCTTTGTCTGGAAAGGCATGGGAGAGAGTCTGATATTAGGGCAGGAGGGGGGCAGATTAATAATTTCAATGGAAAAGGTCTGTTTTTTGGGTGGGAAGAATACAGCCAAATTAAATATTGGCGGGTACACCCCCACTCTGGACCCCATTAGTTCCTATGCCCCTGTATGTCTGCATTTCTCTTTGGTTAAGTTCGGGTGCTCAGATGATGCCAAAAAAATTAATCCCAGCCTGGCAAAACAGAACAATAATGTCCAATTTTTATTCTAAATGCAAGTGAAAACTAAAGGACATTTGGCATGCTGCAAATATGGGACGGGGCTTCACTTCGGCACAAGAAGCCACTCATACTGGCAGCCTATCTCATTGTCGGCACATCATCATTCTGCAGACGGCTGTCCCATTTCACACCTCCACCGTACGCACCAGCTTCTGGAAATGATCCCAGTCCCCACATATCCTGTAGCTTGGAGTCTGTCACCAGTGGACACCAGTCCTACCCTGCCTCCCCCCTAAAAGACAGCACACCTGACACACTGTGTTATGCTTCTTCCTACATAGTGCTCTCCTAGCAGGCACACATCTTTGGTCCTTAGCAGGATGGGGCTGTCAGTGTACCTGGCTGATCTTCACTGTGCTCAGCTGGAGACACATGTTTGTGCATGTGACAAGGGATATGTCGGTGTGAATGTGCAAAAACGCTTTTCCTTTCAGGATATCAAAATAGAATTTAACGGGACTGGCTGAAAGTGAGACCGCTGGCAGTGTGCCATGTGTCACTATGGATACCACAAGATGTTACCTGCTAATATGCAACAGGAGGGGAATGTGCTTTAAAAAGGCCTCTTTAAGAAAACTCATAATGGCTGTTCACATGGCCCAGTCTTGCACGTGATGAATCTCCTTTAACTAGATGTCAGCACACAAACATCCCAGTGCACAAATGCATGATGAGCACTAGAAGCTGCCAAGTAGCTGGTCTAAACAGAAACCGCTGAGGGCTGCAGGGCCAATCCAACCTTTCCAAGATACATCTGTCATTTTCTCTCATCCATCATCTACCTGAAAGACAAGCTATAGTTCTGGTCAATATTTTTGGGACCCCTGATTTTTTTTTGTATATAATGTTCAACTTACATCTAGTGGTTTCAAAGGGTATGACCTGGACAGCATTGAAGGGTCCTTTCCCTAATATTTGGTTGCATAACCCTTGGTAACAATGACAGTCTTTAAACATTTCTTGTGGCTATCTGTAAGCTTCAATTGATCAAATTAAGATCAGGACTCATTACTGGCCAGTTTTAAAAAAAATCCAGTTTACTTTTACATGCATTCTTTGATCCTTTTGGACATGTGCTTCGAATCATTGTTCTGCTGGAGGATCTGTGATCTTTAGCCCAAACCTAGTTTTCTGACACCGGGTAGCACATTTCCCTCTGGAGTGCCTCAGTAATCCTCATTTCATGATCCCTTTAATTCCTTCAAGGCCTCCAGTAGCAGAGGCATCAAAGCAGCCCCACAGCATTACGGATCCTCCACCATATATGTAGACAGGCTGTTATTTTCCTTATAAGCTTCATTTCGTCGGCCTAAAACAAATTGCTGGTCTATACTGCCAAAGAGCATCTGTCCATTGAACATCCTCCCTGAAGGACTGTGGTCAGGCTTAAGCACTGTAGATGTTTTACACGGTGATGTTTTACACTTCTTTGATCAATTCCCCTTCCCATGACATCACAGGAGGTTCCTGACAGTTCCATGAGCAGCTTCTTAATAACAATGAGAACTGTTGAAGCCAGGAATGCCAAGGTCTTTGGAGATGACCCTGTACCGTTCTGAATTCTTATGCTTGGTGATAATAACATTCCTGATTCTCTTGTCTTTACCATTATGAAAAAAGAATAGGGACTAATACTGGTCCTTTGAAACATTACAGCCATCATTAATTGGGTAATTCAACTCATGTGAGCACTGACAATTTATCACAGGTGAATCTAATTTCATTGTAATGACAATATAGCTCATTTTTTCAAATTTGAATTATTCAAATGGGTGCCAATAATTGTGTGGTGGCCGTTTCCATTATTATACCCCCCCCCCCATTCTTTTTTAACTATCATCATATCTTGTACTGTTCTGTAGCAAACATATGAGTGTATTTACCCCTAAGCTATTTCCCTACTGTTCATGATGTATGTAAAATTCAGAGGTGCCAATAATGTTGATAAGAACCGTATATCATAAAAGACGGGGAAACCCGCCGCTGAGGTGGAACTCCTGCTCACGCCCGGCTGCCTGCATCTCCCAGCTCACCCAGGAGTTCATATTGTTCGTGGTCAGATTGTCCCTCCGAGGAGATGTTCACTCCCGCCACTTTCTGCTGGTTGTAGGAGTGACAGACTGACGGCTTGAGGTCAGAGTCGTCGTGTCCATTGAGAGGAGGCATGTAAAACAGGTTTTTAAGATGCAAGAAGTATGGGGTTAAGGATATGAGCTTAGATAGTTCCACCTTCCCCTATCCCAGCTCTGTGACACAATCAAACCATTTTCACACATGAACTCCAGACACTGTCCAGAGAAACAGGTCCGGGCATTTTCCAGAGTTGCCCTTTCACACATGTGGCACACAACCGGAGATTGTCCGGGTCAGATGTCACCACACCTACCATAAATAGTCCGGTTGGTTTAGATGAGGGAAGGCGCTTGGATACAGCATGGAGGAGGCAAGACATTATGCAAAAAGTGTCCCAAGGAAACTGCAGTCTTTTGTTTACAGCACTATTGATAAGTTCCCGGATCTCGTCATCTCTCCAGTTAGCCATGTTCATTGGGGTCTTCTTTGTTTAACTGGCCCTTCTTCGTCACCCTTAGACATTTGTATTCCTCCATTTTCATGCCAGACGCATGATAGATGCTTCGTCAACTGGACATTTGCATTCACACATACAGCCCCTCCGGTAATGTTTAGAAAAGTCCAGGGCAGCACTGCATGTCGGAAAGGGGCTTCAGATGCAGAACTGAAAGCTCGACCATTTCAGCTCCTTAACCCGTCATTTTCCTCTTGAGTCACAATGCTCTCCATGGTGTCCCACACCTATGAGACTGGGACACATGGGAAGATAAATCACGAGTGCCAGGCATGAATCCGAAATTCTAGAATTAGTCATAGTACTTTCTGAGCATATTGCACTCTTGCCAAAGTGTATGTCACCCAGCTCGACATTTAATTCCAACAGGAATCACCCTAGCACAGGGTCAACAGAAGTCTGATGTCCGAAAACCCCCCAGGTAATGCATTTATTCAGCTGAATTTTCCAAATTCCAAATGCTGTCCAGTCTATTGTAACATCATGACTCGTGTTTTTAAAAGGCACATTACATGTGGACAAATATCTCCCCCCCGCCCCCCTCCACGCTGTCAAATCAAGGAGGCTCATAATAATATAGCGGTTCTTCAATTTTCTGTAATCCTTCCTGCACAACACAAGCAATTCCTTTCTCAAAGGCCAATCCCTGTTCTTGAAAGAGAATGAAAAAGTGATGATGTCCAAAATGGCTTCTCACATGGAAATATAAAAATCCAGGTTTGCTAAATTAAAAATCAAACCTAGCAGTGAAAGCTTACAGCCTATTCACCTAGCAGACGGGCTGGGGTGAGGATTAGGGCCACCATGAATAGGCTTTGATGGAAGGTCTCAGCTGACATCTCCGTACTGTATAATTACTGAGCAAAAATGGAGATATGGATAGAAAAAGACTTATCTATGATTTAAATCCTGGAATCAAACAAGGACATGTGTATACATGTCTGTATGTCTCTATCTATGTGTGTCTGTGCCTGTCTGGGTGTCTCTGTGAGATTTGCTTGTCCTGTCTCACAGATCTGTTCCTTTTCTGGAATTAATGAAAAATGCCACCAGATCAGTAAGTATCTATGTCTGTATATACATGCTTTTGTGTGTGTATGCATGTGTGTCTGTGTGTTCAAGTGGCAGACAGCAAGCTATGGCATGGATGCTGCCTGTCCCTCAGCCGCGCTCACTGGCTCTCCATGGTGATTAAACGAAGCAAACTGTAGCCCTCAGAGACGGTTTCATCACCGCCGATGAGTCATGGCCGTGGTCCTTCTTGAGAAGCCGTCAGACGGGGCCACCAAACCTGCAATTATCATTTGCGGTAAGCTGTTGACAGAACCTATTATCATTTGATGGCCACTGATCATAAACCCAGCACTACTAGAGTCTGTTGCATATTGTTAAAAAAATGAACAAAATGTGAGCATAGAGTTGGTTGTTAATTTAAAAATGTGTTTGGCATTACAAATATTTTTGATTCCCTGGGTCATGGGGCTGAATTTCCGACAGAATTCCTCCCCAGAAAATGCTAAACATAGCTCTCTGAGAGGCTGTCATTATGAGTTAATGGAAGCTAATCAAAACCGGCAAAGACAACATGCATTTCAGCATGTTCTTGACTAGTCTTGGTGTTTACCCCAGTCGCCTCAGTATGTATGTGAGTATCCTAGTAGTCAGAGGTCAGTCTTAGTGTTTTCCTGCTCACTTTGCAAACCCTGCAATTACTCAAGCAGCTCTCGGTCCCCGTGGCCCATTTTGTTAGTTGATAGCCTATCATTGGCTTTATGGAGGCTAATAAAGGTGAGAATAGCTTAGTACAGGTTTAGCACTGATTGAATGATGAAGGTAAAGCAAAATGGAGCCAGTGCTGAGTCTGCTTCGTGTGAAGTCAGCGTAGAGGTGAGAACATTACACTGACACTTGAGCTTGGGTGCAGAAGTGAATCCATATTTTACATCCGTGCTGTTTTAGTCATGAGGTCCCTGAAGCTGAGACAGAGCTCGATGAAGGATAACTGTTCTAAATTAAAGATCCTACATGGGAGGTGATATGAATCTACCTGTCACACTGGAGAATAGCTTCCCTCAGGCAGAAGCTGTTTTGGGAGAGCACGGGTAATGAATAACTACTCAGAGGTACACTGGCTGCATTTGAGCTTTAATTAGTTGTTTTCATTAGATAGATTAGCTCATGATCGCCATTACGGAAAACATCACTTCAGTGCATAACTGGAAACGCCCTCACTTATTCAGCAAGTCAGTTAATGTAGTTACAGTTATTCACTTATGCTGGCAGCACAACCCCTGAAGACATGCATTGCATGCAACACGAAAGGTTTTTTTCATGCCGTCATTTAGTGGACTGATCTATCAGTCCAACTGCCGGCTATAAAAAAATATTTTCAGTACCTCAGGCTATGAAGCGTTCATGGGATAATCAGCTTTAATTTGGTATTCAGAAGCTACTGCCAGATTAATGTCTGCCTATCGAGCTGGACATTTGCATGAGAGTTGGTTTCTGGCCCCCTTGCTGCATGGAGCCCCGCCAGAGTCATAGGCCACACAAATGCCCTCCCCCCTCCCTGCTGGGCCACACTGCTGCTTAGGCAGAGGGATAACAGTGTACTGGGAACACAGGGTGTATCCTTGAGACTCTTCTCCCTCCTTGGTCTAAATAAAAGCAATAATATTTCAGCAAGTGTCTTCAGGCTCCTTTAACAGCCCGCCAAACTTGCCGCCACATCTCAAAACTACTATATCACCTTGACAAAAATGAGCTGCGTAGTGTAAGCTTGAGTGTTGAAACGTTCAGGAGAACATCTGAAGGATTTTTTTTTTTAAATAAAGATAAAAGCAGTGTTTGCCTGGACTTAAATCCTGTTCTTTTAGCACTTGTTGCAATCATGTTGTGTTTGCACTATGCATGCCAAAGAAGAACACAATGTCTACAATCACCTTCCAGTCAAGAACACCATTGCCTTCAGTGGGAGTAAAAAGGAGCAGATTGTAGTGTTTTCCCACCTTCCCGTGCACTGTTTATAATTATACGCTGGAGAAACTCTACTGGAGGCAGCCTACACTGACATCATAGCCATCTCCAGCAGGCTAACACTTGCTAGCAACATCTAATGTCGCAACAATAGTTTGTCTGCGAAGAAGATACTTATTCCATTGAGACTTACATAGCGGACAATTTTTCCAATTTCCTTAAGTATGTTGGACACCTGGATCCTCAACCAAATGCACAATCTGTGTCCTGAGTGAATGAAAGCTGATAGCAATATGTTGTGGAGTCTTTATTAGGTTTTCAATCTATTTATTCTTGGATCAATCTAGTGGTTGTATGCATATATGTGTAAGTACGCCCTCTTTAAGTTATATGATTTTACATATCAAGGCATAAATAACAATAGTTTGATCCTCAACTGCTTCTAAAATTCAATAAATTTAGCCTCAGGAACAAAGGTGGAAAGTACAAATTCAGACCAAGATTTTGCTTCAGCCAACCAGTTGAGTATAAAGAGTCACATTCGCAGAGTGCTCAGCTGGCAGGTTCGAACAAAATCTTTGTCTGGATTTATACTTGTGCTCAGAAAAGAGACAACACATCCCCACCAAAATGCAGGTCATGTGAGAAAAAGTAAATTCACCTAAGAGATAAGAGTTAATTAGCAGCAAGGTACTACTAATCAAATGTGCTTGATCAAGGCTTCCCAAAGTTGGGGTCACACCAGGTTTCCAGAGCATGTTAAAAAAATTTAAAAACATGAAAAAGAGGAAGCCTTCCTCTCCCCCCGGCGATATCTACTGAGGGGATCCTCACCTGAAATGGGGGTTGCAATTTTGGGGGTCATGGGCTGAAAAGTTTGGAACCCATGGATTAGGTGATCATTACCTGTATACAAACCAAACTTTTGGCAGTTTGGTGGTTCGGAGGGTTACGCACCATGCTAAAGAGACAAGATTTCAGCAATGATCAAGCTGAACTAGAAAGAATAGAAAGAATCAAGGATTTGGAATGAACAAACAGAAGAGAAGCCCCAAATTCCACTGAGATGCTGTAACTCTGCCAAACGAAGGCTCTCAAACATCACTGAGATGAGGCAATGCTGTATGGAAGAGTGGGACAGAATTCCACCAAAACCATGTGAGAGACGGATAAACTCATACAGAAAACAACTACTTCAAGTTACTGCTCTTAAAGTTATTGTTTCTAAAAGCGACTAGGTCATGTGGTATTCTACATGTTGGCTGTTTTTCTTGAATAAATAATGACAGGACTTTATGTGTCATAGATTGATCTAATTTTTGGACCTGGGGAGAACTGGATGATTTTTTTAAATACATCCCAATCTGTAAAATCAGAGAATTTAAGGAGAATGTCCTTTCATTTCATTTCATTTCAGTCTTTTTGCTAGACTTTTACTATGTGCTAAAGGTATCTCTGTCAACAAATAACAAAACTATAGTATCAGTAAAAAAAAAACAACAGTTTGTCAAACGAGTGAACTGACAAATGTGGAGCACTTCTAAAATCAATTCTAATTGAGTGTCACATGGTTGAAGGAAATTAAATAGATTTCTTAGTCATTCAGATTAAGTCAAATCTGGAGCATTCTTGTCTTGGTAACCTCTGTTTACCATGTCTTGGTAACTGCCTGCCCCTCCTATCTTCTCCCTCACGTGGCCCTAATGGGCCACACCTAATGCTTGTTGACCCTTATTAGTCTATGTATTAGACAAAGTACCTGTTTGTCCTGTCGTTGTTAGCCCAGTCATTGACGTTGTACTGTCTTGTTGTATGTGCCCAGTCCTCCCATTCTGATCCTCTGTGGCCCTGTTTATTTCCAGTCTTGATTTATCCAGTTCAATAAACCTTGTTTCTCCACCTTGCCTGCCCCCCGAGTCCTTCGTTGCACCGTTCATGACAGTATGGTCATGACCACCAGGAACAAGCCTGCTGTAGATGAATTATATAATCAGTAAAGTAGCAGGCGATTATAAATTCCTAATTCAAGAAAATGGTTGTAATTTGATTTAATATTCCTTCCCTTACCTGACTTCTGCTTTCAGTCTGTGGTCTGTAGTTGTCCTGTAAGTTGACACATCCAGGAAACATGAAAAATATTCAAGGAACACCCCCCCCCCTCCCGGCCCAGCTCCTTTATATCATTTTTCACTTCGCACATGGTTGTCATCTGGGTGCGTGGCCACTAAGCAGATGACATCTGATGCATGTGTTTTCACATTAATGTCCGTCTTACTGCACACAGTGAATCACTTTGGCACTGCAAATGACAGCTGACTGGAAGAGCCGGTCACAGCACTGGCAGTGGACATGCTCATGAGATACGTGTTGAAGGCGCCCCGAATTAACCACAAGCAAGCCCATCTTGGCTAAATTAAACTCAGCCTTCTTCAAAGGAATATCATAAATTGTGCCGCTGCAGAATGCCTGAACACATCTGGAACACAGGAAGACTGAAATTTAAACTAATCTGCAATGCATGTAAACACACAAATACTGCTGGGCAACCTCATCCAAGAAGATGACGATGAAGAAATATCTCATTGTGAAAGATGAATTTTGAAGGATTCTGTAATCTGGCTCATTCTAATGGATATACGTGTACATATAATGCCTCATTAAATATGAATGTGTCGCATACTTCAGTCCATGGTAGTACTTGGAATGGGTGGATGTGAATGGACTGATTGAGTGTTTTCATGGTACTTGGGTTTCATCCGTCCATCCACCCATCCATCCTCTACCACTTGTCCGGGTTGGGTCGCGGGGGCAGCAGTCTAAGCAGGGAAACCCAGACTTCCCTCTCCCCAACCACTTCGTCCAGCTCCTCCGTGTCAGAGCTGGCTGTCTCAGAACAGGTGAACCCCGAAATGCAGGAGATGGTTTTATTGAAGATGCCGGGTGTAAACAAAGCCAGTAGGGAAATCCAAAAGAGTAGTCGTGGGACAGGCGGAGGTCGATCACCAGGGGAGTCAGTCCTACACAGACGGACGGACCAGGGAAGCGACGACGGGCGAGGAGCAGGGCCGGACACGGGAGGCAGGACATGCAGGGGAGACAGCAAACAAGAATAAACGCTCAGTAAGGTACACATCCGGAAATGGCAACAATACTTCGCAACCCTGGGGAGGTTGCGATCGTCTTTAGTAATCCCCCTAATTGGCTGGTGATTGCCTGCCGCTGTGTTGTCCAGCCCCCGAGGGCGTGACAGTACCCCCCCGCCCCAACGGCCGCCTCCTGGAGGCCGACTAGCACGCCACGGGCGACCCCTGCATCTCGGCGCTGGTTTCGACGGGTGTTGACGATGGAAGTCCGCCATCAGATCCTGGTCCAGTATGTCCGACCTAGGCACCCAGGACTGTTCTTCTGGTGCAAAGCCCTCCCAGTCGACCAAATATTGTAGCTTCCCTGCTCGGCGTCGAGAGTCCAGGAGCTCTCGGACCTGGTAGACGTGGGAGCCGTCTTGCACAGAAGAAGGTGGTGGGACTGCCGTGTCTGAGGGGGAATGAATCGGGCTGTAGCGTACGGGCTTTAGGAGAGAGGAGTGAAAGGTAGGACAGATATGGTACATGCTTGGTAGAGCTAGACGGAAGGCATTGGGTCCAACTTTGCGTACTATCTTGAAGGGATCAATGAACCGGGCGGATAACTTACGGCATGAGGGTAGTTTCAGATTGCGGTTGGATAACCAGACTCGTTGTCCGACATGATATGGTGGTGTGGGTCGTCGTCGTTTATCGGCTTGAGCTTTCTGGCAGGTGGCTTGGGCAGTCAGGGCTTGTTGAGCTCGTTGCCAGGCAGTTTTAGCTCCTCGGTACCAGTCCTCGACCTGTGGTACATCTCCTGCTGTTGCCTCCCAGGGGAAGAGAGGTGGTGAGTAACCTAGCACACATTGAAAAGGTGACATACCGGTAACAGGATTTCGACGGGCGTTTAGGACATATTCGGCCCAGATGAGATGAGAAGCCCACTCGGCCGGTTGCCCCTTGCACAATAGGCGTAGGGCCTTCGAGACCTCCTGGTTAGTCCGCTCCGCTAGGCCATTGGACTGGGGATGATAGGCAGACGTGAAGCTAAGAGAGATTCGAAGTTTATTACAGATGGCTTTAAATACCCGGGACGTGAACTGAGAACCTCGATCGGAGACGATATCCTCTGGAAACCTGTAATATCTGAAGGTCCCCTGGACGAGGATCTCTGCGAGTTCAGTGGTGTTGGGGAGTTTGGGTAGGGCGATGAGGTGACTCATTTTAGAGAACTATGGTCGACTATGGTGAGCACCACGGTGTTCCCTTTGGATGTAGGGAGGTCGGTGATAAAATCCATCGCCAGGTGGGACCAAGGACGAGAAGGTACCGGTAAGGGCTGGAGGAGACCAGCCGGAGGCTGATGAGAGGACTTCAGTTGGGAGCATTCGGGACAGGAGGCAACGTAGGTCTCAACTGCTCTTCTCCATCCGGGTCACCAATATCTTCGGGCCACCAGGTGCTGGGTGGCTGCGACCCCAGGATGTCCTGAACTGGGGGAGGTGTGCACCCACCTTAGCACTGCGGGGCGGTGAGGATGAGGGACGAAGAGCCTTCCCACTGGGCAATCTGGATGGGGGCTCGAACATTCATTGGTGGTCCGGATCAGCTCGTCTAGTGACCAGGTGATGGGTGCTGCGAAACAGGTCAGGGACAGCACCGGCTTGGCGTGGGAATCAGCCTCCGGTGGGTCGAATTGACGAGAGAGAGCGTCTGCCTTGGTGTTCTTCTTTCCGGGAAGGTACCTGACGGAGAAATCAAAACGAGCAAAGAACAGAGCCCATCGCGCCTGGCGCGGGTTCAACCGTTTAGCTTGTTGAAGATATTCGAGGTTCCTGTGGTCCGTGTATACCTGAAAAGGGTGGTTAGCGCCCTCCAACCAATGTCTCCATTCCTCCAGTGCCAGTTTAATTGCTAAGAGTTCCCGATCCCCCACATCATAGTTTCGTTCAGCTGGGGTTAATTTCTTTGAAAAGAAGGCACAGGGATGGCGACGGTTGGTTACCGGGTGCCGTTGAAGCAGAACCGCTCCCACTCCTGCGTCTGAGGCATCAACCTCGACCTCGAAGGGATTCTCTGGACAGGGTTGTTGGAGTACTGGGGAGGAGCAGAAGGCTTGTTTCAGGCGTCGGAAGGTGGTTTCTGCTTCTGAAGTACATCTGAGCTGGGTGCCTGTGCCTCGAGTCATAGAGGTGAGGGGGGCCGCAACCTGGCTGAAATTACGGATAAATCGGCGATAAAAGTTAGCAAACCCCAAGAACCTCTGCAGCTCTTTCACTGTGCGAGGTGCTGGCCATTGTCGAATGGCGGCCACCTTCCCCTCATCCATGGCCACTTCTCCTGGCCTGATGATGTACCCCAGGAACTGCACTTGGGTTCGATGGAACTCGCATTTCTCCCCCTTGACATAGAGGTTACGCTCACGCAGCCTCTGAAGGACCTGTCGTACGTGTATGACATGTTGGGAGAGCAAGGGGGAGTATTTCAGGATGTCGTCTATGTACACTACCACAAAATGGTTGATCATATCCCTGAAGACCGTGTTCATAAAGGATTGAAACACCGAAGGGCTATTAGCTAGCCCATATGGCATCACCTGGTACTCGTACTGACCAGTTCTAGTGATGAAGGAGGTTTTCCACTCGTCTCCCTTGCGTATGCGGACCAAGTTGTAGGCGCTACGGAGGTCTAGTTTGGTGAAGATGTGAGCCCTCTGGAGTTGTTCCAAAGCCGAAGGGATGAGAGGCAGGGGTTCCCGTCGTTTCACGGAAATGGAGTTGAGGGCTCTATAA
>JAODKC010000038.1:2422187-2442319 GCA_026777985.1 Mormyrops attenuatus
CCCCCCCCCCCCCCCCCCCCCCCCCCCCCCCCGCGCGGGGGGGGGGGGGGGGCCCGGCCCCCCCCCCAGCGATGCACTGATGCCTGTTTATCATTCAACCTCAGGTGACATGGCGGATAGAAGAAGGTGCCACACATTCCGAACATTTCTACAGGAGAAGACAGCACTAAGGGCTAAAAATCCCTCGTAAACTCTGACCTTTGTGTGCTACCTGTCACAGGAGCCAGCACCTCACCACCAACTCTGCTTAATCCATTTTATATTAGCCGCCCCCGCATTGAATAGGTAAACACAAGAGGGCAGCGGGGAACACCATGATCAGACCATGGTGCCGCCAATATACACTCCTATGCACTTTGCTTTCATGTGGGCTGTGGGCTTTTCAGCTAAAACCAGAGACGCACAAGTGAAGTCACGTTTGTGGCTGAATTTATATTTATACCCGTTTCAGAAATGCAGCTCAATTCAGGCACCGGTGCTCTTACTCCGTGAGACTCTCAAACAAAGAATGCTAGCAAAAGCCCAGAGCCATTTTTCTCTGTCCACAGAACATACCTGCAGTTCACATACGTAAGTGAATCTGATCGGTGTGTTTCGAGTGTTCACACATAAGTGCAAATGTACCTGTGCCTCTCCTATCGCCAGAATACAGTCGTCAATGCATGAAAAGTGCAGAGCAAAGCCTGGGTCTGATGTATATATGGGAGGAAGGGTGTATTTTAAAAGCAGTCGATGTGCGTAATGTGCACTCTACCAAAAGATATTTTCTGCAATACATACACGCTGCAGTTCATGTGCATTGTGCAATTATGTGCAAATAATTTATTTCTCGTTATTTGGTCTATTTAAATTTTTCAAACCCGCTCCTAGTCTTCCCCAAGGGGAAAAAAAGAAGAATTTATTCAGGCTCAGCTGATTTTGGGCTACTGTTCTGTCTCGTTTAATATCGGTTTCCCTTTTGCAAAAAGACATTAGAAGTTCACAAAACCTATCCCTTCAGCTCTCTGTTCACAGCACATCATTAAAAATGTGAAAATGGCATTCTCTGATGTTAGTGGACTCTGCAATGCCGATGCAGTGGGACACATGGATTTCTCTGCTTGATGCTTTTCTACATAAATAAAAGAAACTCAATTTTAGTTTTCACACATCAAGAGCAACCAATACAAGTCCAAAGCTTTTGTGGATTACTGTCGTAAGTTCATTTGCAGCTCCTTATTGCGTAATTTTAAATGTTCAGGAAATGTGAAATGTAATAAAAAGATTCATGATTCTAATAATAAATACATTTTGAACGTGTCACACTTGACCCTCCTTTATAGTGAGCTGTGGTTTGAAATGTCCATAATGGGCTTCTGAGTACTTAAGCAGTGGTGGGGCTTGTGCTAGGGACTGTGCTGGGAGAGGAGTCTGTGAGTCGCCAATGCTAAATATGCTAATCAGCGGTTACAACGGCACATTTGACACCGACTCCTTCACAGATCCTTCACATATCCAAGCCAGTGTCTTTGAGCTTCTGGGTCTGAGGTGTGTTGATACCCGTTTCCTTCCGTTTGGTTCACCTCCGCAATGTGAATATAAAGAGCATCTTTTGGTGGTCTGGCCCGTCCCATCCAGCATGCTTTCTGCTTTACACTAGATCCTTCATCGCTGTACCTTTTAAATGGTGTATAGATTGTGGATTTAGGAAAAGATAGTGCCAATGAAAAATCTGTACCTCGATAGAACAAATAATAACACAGAAGAAATCATATGAGATAAGAATAAATCAGAAATAATATCATTTAATTTCTTAATTTGTCCTTAATTATGGACATATTCCCTCACGTAGCCAGGGTTCTGGCCTCTGTATGTGTGCAGTTTGTATGTTTCTCCCAGTAGTCATGCAGGTGAAGTGCTACATCTGTATTGCCCGTAGGTGAGTGAGTGTGAACCACTTGGGTGCTCCCAGCCTGGGTGCATCTGGCTGTGCCCTCAGATTCCAGGGACAAGCCCCAGGCTCACAGCGACCATGTATTGGATAAGCAGTCATAGAAGCATTACTGTGAGAAGGTCAGATGTTACATTTTTGTTACAGATTAGCAAATATGACTGTCTGCTTTGTCTAAGCTAAGAGGCTAACTTACATTCATTCAGCTTCATAAACACAGTCAGCTTATTGTAACCACATTTAACAGGAGGAGTGAGTCCACCCAGCTGCTTGGTCCTGGATCTCGCTCATTCGGAGAAATGTAGCATTATGGATGACAAAGGCTGCCACAGTGACAGCTGCCCACATAAAGTGCAATTATGGTACCGCACTGTAATTTAAGCAATAATCACAATGGACAGCAGAGAGACATGGGACGTGATAAACCTGAGGCTGAGGAAGAGAGGGAAATGTGTGAAAGACAAGGAAACATTACTCTTAAGCCTGTGAGGTCGTTTACAAACACATAACTTCCCAAAACCGCGCTCCCGCTATGGCATGGGGCAAATCTCCAGCTGAGAAGTTACCCAGTATGACCTAAATAAATAAAATGCAAACTTTTCAGTGTTATGGTTCTTTGCAAAGGTAGCAGGTGTAGCAAGCGCCTCAAAGACAGAGGCTGGTAGAGCTTCCTGGCTGGAGTTGCATGTGGTCCAGGTGCTGCATATTAGAGCTGAGAATCATAAGTCACTTTGGATAGACGCATCGGCCAAGTAACACAATGATTAAGAAGTGGATGACGCAGAGGGATTCTGGGATGGATTACGATGGGATATCAGCAGCGCTTACAGAGTAATGCGTAACTAAGGAGATGATTTTTATCAGCCGTCAAATTATGATTAAAGGAGGAACAGGCAGAGCAGACAGAGAGAAAGTGAACAAACAGAGAAAAGCCGTTAAGCTGCGAAGACATTCAGCTTATTTTTTGTATGGTTTTTTTTCCTAGCTGCTAATTCAAGAGTGTAGAAATTTTCTGTACAGTTTGCATGGTGTTGGCTTGTTGGTCTTTCTCCAGGATCAGAGAATCTGAATGAGCCAAGGAGGCAGAATGGAACATTGCAAAAGAGAGGATAAGGGCAGGCTGTATTCAATCAGCCATGTCTGCGCTTTGCAGTTCTGCCACGTTATCCAAGATGAGGTGTTTTGGCCTCCAACAAGCACGATATCATTACTGCTGCCACCGGAGCAATATTTTGATTTCCTGCATTTTAATAGCAGCCATTAGTGTTGAGTGGAGGGGACATTAGATGAAGGCCGAGACCACTCACAGGCTGTTACGGTGGGGCATCACGAAGGAGGGAAAATCCGCGTAGCGGCTTTCAACACAAGGGGTTTATTAACAAAACAGAACACAAATGGAAAACTGGAAAATAAATGGTCAATCAGGGAACAATACAAAACTGGGAGCAAGAGTGGGGCGCAAACCACAATGACTGACTAAGGAACAGACCAAAGGCAGGCACTTAAATACACTGATGATAAGGCTAAAATATTGGGTGACAAATTACAGTGACATCACACCTTTAATGATAAAGGACTATAAATAAATGACCGCCTCAACTGCTGAATCGGCCAATAGAGGACTTGCATGGGTGATTAATTATAGTGACATCACACCTCTCATCTATGACTTTAAACAACACAGCTTGTTGTGATTACCCTCTAATGGCTAATTTCTACCAATCATGTTACCAATCATTTTTCCACTAGTTGATGCATATTCTGTATATATAGTATGGGTCAAAGATTGATGTAATCTCAAAACACAATGGTTGGGGCAGTGTGTGCCTCAGTGGGCTAAGCCTCTGTACCTGTGATTGGAAGGTTGCTGGTTTGACCCTGGCCTCAGCACATCTGTGGGTCCTTGAGTGAGGCCCTTAACCCTCAGCTCCCTGGGTGCTGCTATGGGTGGCTGCCCTTCACTGTCAGCTTGCTCTCACCCACAGAGAGCTAATTATGGGAGGCATAAAGAGAATTTCCCTACAGTGATCAATAAAGTATCAATTGTTATTATTCTAAAAGGAAACCAAACTGGGCAAAAACTGTCATTTTGGCACAGTTGGTGCTTAAATGGAAGGAAGTAGTGCTAAGAAAATCTGGCCCAGTTGTTACAAGCAAGGACAAAGGAAATGCTTGGCAAGCCATTGCAAGCTCCGTAAATGCTGTATTTCCTCAGACAAGGCGTATAGCAGAGGACCTTTCTTCGCCGGAAAGTGTGCGGTCTCCTTCTCAGTGCGCATTGTGCTGCCATCTTGCGACTCCTAACTGCTTTAGGATACCTCTCCAGCTCTCTTAAATTATTTCGCAGTGGAGACACTCAAGAACTTTGATGCATGCCACTCATTCGTAATTCTGAGAGTAACAGCAAAATTACGTCATTCTTAGACTTCTGACACACTTAGAACTGAAACTTTACTCTGAGTTATTATTTTTATGCATGTTGCCCCTGGTGAACTACTGTAAGAAAACACAAAATAACAAAAGTTAAACTACAAAGAGGAAGTTGGGACCGACCACTTGGTGGCTGGGAGAGGGGGAACACATCAGGGGAACTCCAAACAGGATGGCCAGTGGGAACTGCTGCCCAAATGGGGGGAAGATGAATGGGACAGGGCCGGACAGGCGCCGACCCTGACACAGGCAGATACAATGGCTTGGTTTCAAATTAAAATGTTTTTGTTTTGGGTGGTGGTGGGGGGGTAATGGTTATATTTCCATCCCTTTATACAGTCATGAACCCATTGCTTGTCCAATCAGGCTCCTAGTAATCCAGGATTTATTCTGGAAAAGTGCCGTGCATAATGTAGAGTGCATCCTGGAGAGGAGGCCTGTCTTTCGTAATGATTTTCTACGTGGAAAAATTATGTAAAATTGACGTTATTTATCAGCACAGCAGCATACCATAATGCCTTACAAAATTGCTATCAACCGTGTAAAAATATACGAGGCAATCCATGAGGTCAACACATCCTGGCAGAACATTCCATGCATTTTAGGGCTGAGAGCGCTGACTGCTGTAAAGCACTCTAAGCCTTTTTGATATGCCCACACCTACGTTCCCTTAACACACGGATCATACTTGTTGTAAATGGAAATTCAGTTTCCCGTTTCCACTGCCAGGCTTTTCTGCAGGACCTGGGGCTGGATTTTACATGCAATTAGCTGAAGTCCTTATCATGAACAACATTCAACAGCATGTCAACACATACAGTAACAAGAACAACAACACTATAGGTGGCCTGAATTAGCCTGCTGCGGCAACGTATATTCAGGCCGGCTGCAGAAGTGAGGTGTGTGGCAGTGCTGGGAATAAAGGTACGATATCAGGCTTTACCTTCATCAGATACAGGGTCCAGTCAGAAACAGCTTTCTAAAAAATGCCCCTCTATTTCAAATTGTGCCTTGACTAGACTGGAAACGTCATAAAGAAGATTACAGTAGTGCTGGAGAAACCAGTACATAAATTTAATCACAGAGCCAGCTGGAATTTTGCTGTGGTGTGTAGTTCTTAAACAGCAGGAAGAACAACCAGAAAATATTCCAAGCACTGCCACTAAAACAAATTAGCATTGTGCTAATAACTTAGAAAATATGCATTATATGTTAGGTACTCAGTGAAAGGATGCTATTAATAATAAAAATTTCACATCATTTACCTGAATAAGAGTATGTCAAGGCATGTAATGGTGATGCGCTTGGGTGAAAACAAGGTGTGAACAAAGAGAGGATGCTGGGAAAATCCCTGCTGTGATGTGGCGACGAGGCCTAGAGAGCACACACTGCCTCACACCCTGTCAGCTTGGATAGAAGGCTGGGTTTCTATCTGTGCCTGATATCTATCTCTCTACTATTCCCTAAACACACGGTACTCTGACATTATTGGTAGGGACATGTCTCGATCACCCAGACACAAATCTACGCCGTTGCTTTAAATGAGTGCAATTAAGTTAGTGGTAAGGTTCTGCAGGAACCCACAGCCGTCTTAGGGAATAACTGCCATTTGGGGAAAAGAATTGCAGAACTGACAGCTGACACATCACAGAAGGTGGGTGTCATTCCTCATGGGAGTGTCACAGTATCACTAGTATGACTACCAGACTCAAGAGCAGCTCCTTTCCTCAAGACCTCCACATTTCCAGCATCTACATTTCCTGTGACAGTATTGTTCATGTCACCTGCATTTTAATAGATCTGTTACTGCCACTGACTACATATCACCCAGTTTTGCACAGTCTTATATTGTTTTTGCACTGCTTGCAAAGTTTTGCTACCTATTTTTTTTGCATTAATCTTTTGTAACTGAATATGGCCAAACAACTAAGCATTCTAATGCACCTGTTGCACGTGGCCAATAAAGACCTCAAATCTTGAATCTTGTGCATTGTGGGACAGATAAATTGAACGATTGACCAAAATGGGATTCATTGGTCCATGCAGATGAAAATGGTGGGGGAATTTTTTTTTTACATAAAACTGGGAAATCACTTTGGATAAAACATCCCCTACCCAAAATACTTAAAACATCACTTAATGCAGGGGATTGCTCTTCAGAAGGTCAAACGGAGAACATTCAAGGTGTGCTGGTGTCAATCAAAAAGAATAACTGACAACCACAGCTTTGTCCAAGTGTGTCTGTGGAAAAAATAAATGAATATGTATTATGCATTAAAATGTATCATCTTTTAAATGAATATGTATTTTGCTGAACAAAGCTGCCTGGAACATTCCCATGGAGGCAAACAGGAGGTCCTGAGCTGTCATCGCCCCGAAGGGTTCTATGTAGATAGATTCACCCAGAGACTTTGTACTCTGTTCCTGTCAGTTTGGGTGTTTAAGTGAACCATTAGCTAAACACCACAGTCAGTTTAATCCCTACTGACATGGTCATGTGCTGCAGTGCAGGTTCATAGTGGAGAGACCCTTTTTATGAAGGTGAAAGTGTTTAAGCTGTTACCTGTCACATAACAAAGCAAATCATTTTCCAAAAAAGATTTCTGCATCATCTCATTTCCATATGAGGGGCAGTGAGTGGCTCAGCTGTCTAAGTCTCTCTGCTTGTGATCAGCAGATCACTAGTTTGAGGCTTGACCAAAGCAGAACAGTGACATGACTGTGGGCTCTGCAACAAGGCCCTTAACCCCCAGCTCTAAGGTCACTGCATGATAGCTGATCCTGTGCTGTGACCCCCAAGCTATGGAGAGCAAGCTGGGGTAGGTGAAGAGAAGCCTTCAAATGTACCTGTACATGTGCAAATGGCAAATAAAGGATTTATCTTTATCACTTGTGACATTTGTTGGATTGTGGTGGTCCGACCCATAAAGCAAATCTCATCGTTAATGAATGAACAAAAATTTCTATTTACATCAAAGGTAGGTTTGAGAGACATGACAGTTTCTTGAAAAGATAGGAGGGGTGTGAAAACTAGATTTCACAGGACACAGCAGATGTGGATGGGGGTGGTCAGTTCATTACTTTTTTGGGGGGGGGAGTGCATATTGGCCATACCACCTTTTGGGAAGCTGACCACCCCCGTTCCTCCCCACACCTCGCCCGCCAGGAATGACACCTCCGAAAGCACAGGAGGGCAGCAGCACGGGTTTGCGTTTGGATTTGGGTGACCTCAGAGCAGGAGGAGCACACCTGCCTGGGGTATGCATATGTGATGTGATTAAAACACAGAGGGGATGTCATTAGTGTGTATCTCCAATTACAGATGTAGAGGCTCAATCCAGTTACAGCCCATTTAAATCGGATTATGTTTAAATGTAGCATTAGCGAGCAGTTATCTTTTTGGCATCTTTATAATATCCCTCACATCCATGACAGTACTGCTCAGAAAAAGATTCCCAGACAGACAGCCAGCTTCTGAGGAAACCTTTTTGTCTCTTGCACATCATTGATACCCCATTAGACATCATTGGATCATCGCTGGCCTTGCAGTGTCTCGCCAGCATAGATGACGCTCTTGATGTGACTGTCACAGCCTGACACCGAGCCCTGTAATGTGCACCACTTGTGTATCGTACTGCTAACTGACTCCCGTCCAGCGTCACTGACCGCCATCGAGGCCTGGGCTCAGCACTCCTTCAGCACTGATTCTGAATCAGTGCTATTGCAATTTAAACAGGCCAAATATACCACAGCTGTTAAACAGCAATTTATCAGCCATCTAGACGCCGGTGCTCATTCTTAAATATTTCAGAAAGATGGGCGACAGAGGGCCCATATTCAGAGACTAATGATGATCTCCTGACTTCTTAATGGCTGCCGTTACAGGAGGGAAATGTTGCATTACCGAAATGTTCCATCCATGATAAACATAAAAGCACAGGAATTGCCTGTTTGATGTAGTATATACAACTGATTCATGCTGTTTCATAGTCATGAAATATTCAGTTTATCTCTATGACATTACTGGATATGCGTTTCGGAACAACTAAATGTACCTCAAAGGTTAATGATCACAAAGACTGATGATAAATTTGGTTACTAGAATGGGAAAAAGTACCACAGAATGAGTTTCAAATCCAACATAATCAGTCAAAGAAACATTAAATGGATAAATTCTGTATAATAAGCTACACCTGTCTATGCTTTCATTCAAAATTCAGTAGCCTATCAAATCCTTCTATCATATAACTACTCCACATAATTACTGTAATAAAATCAGTTTATTTATTTATTTGCAATTTATAAATATTGAATATAATTCTAAAATATACTGATTAAAATATTTAAATCGAATAAGAAGTCGTTTGGTATGTGATACGAATAGGTGATATTTAACCCGCTGAAAAGTGGGACTTGTATGATTATTTTGGTACCACTTTACAATAAGGCTCCCTTTTGCCACTTGTAAATAGTAGTAACTCTTTAATAAAAGGAAAACTGTGTTATAACTTGTTTAAAATTGTCTATTAATAATTTACTAAGTGTTACAACCTAATTAATAACTAGATTATAAACCATTCATAACCTCTTTATATGGGTAGCCTTATTATGAAGTGGCACCGGGCTTTTATTATATTTTCATCTATAATCTCATTCACGCGCACAAACAAGGGAACCAGCCCCTTCCCTACGTCGAGGGAGTCGGTATTTGCAAGCCGTGCTCATCTTCTGTAAAGGTCTCTATATAGTGTTGCTGAATCAAATACAAGATAAATGTACCAATAGATATCCTTGAAAAGTCTCGGGGATAAAGCGCGGATCCACTCGGTCTAGTGAATCATTAAGCGAGAATTTCTTTTGGCTAATTATTTCTGTCTGTCCCTGACATCGCTAAACCAGCCATCCATCTCGGGTTTGGCTTACAGCGGCTTGGAAGGTCAAATGAAAGAAGTTGGCATTCTCCGTTAAACGCTTCGCCACAAAGCCGTACAGAAACAATTAGCGCTTCTCACAGACGCGCGGCGTCTCCGTCGGGTTCCTATGGACCACGGCTGTCAGCTGGCTGCAGCGTGAGATTTTCAATTCGAGACAAGTCTACACACATTTACATGTATGTAACAGTTTTATTACCATGTAAATAGTCTGTGGGATTTGCAAACTACCGCAACGATTTTGATGTAGCTATTTTTAGGTTTGTAATGGAATAATATAGATTTGCGATCATTAGATCTCTTGCGTGAGCGTGAGAGCTAGAAAGCGTGAGTGTCACTCCAGATGCGTGAGAACTGGCAACCCTGATGGAGAGTATGTATGCCCGTGATCCGGCTGCTTTCCGTTTTTCCCTGAAAAGTCGGTCATATGTACGGTGCATATTGCTGAATGTTTAAAAAACTAAACCGTAGGAGGACATATTAATCATTTTCAAAAGTGTGACGAGTTTAATAGAGATCGCCGCGGTGTGAAAGAAAATAAAGACCGCCGGTAATTCAGTCCAGCCTAAATTCCTCGGGTAATTTCAAATTGCAAATCCGGACAGAACTCATATTTTCCATGTGCTTTGGGCTCCAATGCACATTAACAGTTATGAGAGATGTGAATTTTGGCATTTTACTTTTTTGTGCGTTCTTTCACCATGTATTTCAAGTCACTGAGTAGGCCGGCATATATAATTGGAAACATTTTTATTTAAAATGATTCGGCAATCGGTTCTATGTGTTCAAAATTCCGCTGCCCAATGTGTGCTCGCACTTCAACGTAAACGGGTATAAAACCTTCACACAACCTAGAACGCGACACTTCACACAGAACACTTTTTTAAAATAACTGAATGCCCATGTTGTTTATGTCGCCTTGACAACCTTTAATACAATAAAAGGTACAGAATAACGTCAAATAAGACTCAATCGGGAGCTCAGACTCCAAGTCCAATCTCCTTTTATTCCCGTGATTGTTGCTGCTTTAAATAATGATTTAATGCTATTGTTGAGTGACCTGTTAGTGATTTTTAAGTTACTGGCAAAATAAAAACGTTGCTCATTTAATTTGCTTTACTACACCTTAACTTGCAAGTCAATTTGGACGTAAGCGACTATTAAATGAATAAATGTCAATTTACCTCTTTTAAATTATTAACAATGTGTTTTGTTTGAAAGACCCAGGTATGAATGTGCTCTTTGTCCTTAACTTGGTCATTCTTGTGTTGTGAAGCGAGAGCTGAAGAAAAGCGTTTTTATTTGTACGGGATGAGTCACTCATATGAGTCACCGTTTAGCTTCTCGGACTGGTTCGTGACAGCGCGCTTGAGGGTTTAGATTGGAGGCTGCATTCAGTCCAAACTCCACGGCAAGATTAGGGAAGAAGTGATGCCGAGTTCTTGAACACGACAAATACATCGGTGCTGGAAATCAAGTTTCTTTTCAGCGCATTGTTTCTTCTGACATTGTTGAACTAAAGCATTTGTTAAGATATGTTTAATGACCTTTCTTACACGTCCCCTTTAAATACATTTCGGTCATTCCCCTTTGAATATATTTCCATCTGCGGGTATTTTTTATGTTTAATTCAACTTTATTTTATGTCACATAAATTAATTACCGCGTGATCCAGGTCCCTGATCTAGTTCATAAACAAAGTGAACGATGGATCACTCGTTGACCAAAACTGCGGGGTTAACCGTGATCATATTCCTTTCACTTGAAAGATTACACATAAAAAACTTTTAACGGAGAGTAGATCGGGGTAGGATATGTACAAAAAAAACGATTATATTATTGGTTACTATACTGTGTTCAGTAATAGTAGTTATATGTGCATTTTGCTTATATCTTCTCTTCTGAACAATAACTTCAGTCCAGAAAAATTAAGAATGGACTATCTAAAAACAGCATGCTCAGTATTCTGTCTGGAAACTTTCTGTTTGGCGTAAAATAGTAAACTGTAGATATGTCCCTCTGCAAAATTCTGAAACAAATTACTATTACTATTAAAATGAGTCTAAAGAGGATCTTACAGAGTTCAGGGGAAAACCAAACAGCAAAGTGCCAGTCAGAGGGATACAAAACAATCGATATTGCTGAAATTTTAAAACATGTCTAGTACTTTGTGACCAACAGTCAAAGAAGATGGAAGAAGCATATAGAGAGAAGGAAACACAAATTAACTGCCAAATATATGTGAGACTTCCAGAAACTCTGTAGAATCAAATGCCACCATTTTTCAATCTGAACAGAATCTCTAGAAGTACTAGGTGCAGTGGGCTACGTGACTTTGCTAAGGTCACAAAGGCTGAAACATGACCTCAGTTCAATACAGTACAAGCTAAAATGTCAAGAATGGGTTGATACATCTCAAGACTGATGTTACAAAGGTTTCGTGGACAAATTAGATGAGAGTGACTTTTGATGGACCAGGTGGGTGGGTCAGTGGATGGACACCTTCATCAGGCACCTACAGGGTGTTGGAGGAGTGATGATTTGGGCTGCAGTTATCAGTGATGAACTTGTCGGGTCTTTCTGACTTGCAGATGGAGTAAAACCTAGCCACAAGCTCTACTGCCAGTTTCTAGAAGATACTTTCTTCAATCACTGGCACAAGAAGAAGTCATCAGCATAAAAGATTATGATATCCATGCAGGACAATGCCCCACACTGTGCATCAAAGTAGATTGCCTGGCCAAGAAAGGCTTTGAAAGTTCATAGAATTATGATCTGGCCTCATTCGTCGCCTGTCTTAACCCCGTGCTGAGAACTGGGCATAAACTGTGAGATTTACCAAGGTGGCAAGTACACTTCTCAGAGCAGCTTCTGGGAGGTGGTCCCAGCTGCCTCAGCTCATTTAAGATGGTATCAAATCAAAAACTTAACTGTTTCAATGACAAACAGGCTCATGATGGTCATTGAGAAGAAAGGTGGCTATACAGGACATTAAACCAGCAGGTAGGTTGTTATCGCTATAACAGCTATATATATTTATTTAATAGCTAAAACTGTTTTTATTGTTTCTGTTGATGGTTTAGAGGAAAAAATGACTTAGGTTTGGATTGTCTAAAAATTGTGCACAATGATAATCAGGCATTTTATTTTATTTTTGTTTATGACAGACTGAAGTAACATTTTCTTTCTAAATAAATTCTAAGTCTGCCCAACTTTTGCTAAAAATGATCTCCAGCAATAGTACTTATTAGCCTAATAATTCTGTATACAGTGCATATCCAAATTGTAAAACAATCCATGTAAGGAACCTGAATTTGGTGCATTTCAGAAAGTCCATGAATATAACACTCTGAGTCTGGCTTTGGGAGGAAGTGGCAGAGTGGGTGTTTTGTAGGTGATTCCCATATAGATGAAGGCTTTAAAGAGGCTCTTACCACCCAAACAGATTCTCTGACACTGTATTCCAATTGGTCCCTAAGCTGTTTGCCCACTCGCACTTTGATGCACAGATATCTTTCAGCAATGCTTTGTTCAGCTTTTTGGCTCATCGGTACAGTCTCAGCACACTTTCAGCGCTGCCAACGTCTCCTCCCAGGCTTTGTTGCAGTCTATTAGGGGGGCCATCTGTGGTCACATTGAGTGTTTTTTGTATGTTTTCCTGCTTATTTATTTTCTCAACAGACTGTCTAATCCAAAGCAACTGACAAATGTTGGACGTCATTCATCTCGTGGTGTGTTTCCCAGGAATAGTTATTGCAGAATGTTGAACTCCAAAGCTGAACAACAACATGGCATCTAATCTGCCATCTCCCGGATATGATCAAACAGTGGTGGGTTGTAAGTGTGTTTCTGGCTCAGTGAACATGCCACCATGTGGCATGACATACGGGGAGTCTCAGAGGCCTTGGCCATCTCTGCACAGCTTACCACAGCTGTGTCCCACCTGCCAAATTAGCATTATCACCATAAGTAGGATTGGGTGGGATGAAGGTACCTGAGACAGGTTACAATCATTTCCAAAACAATAACAAAATGATTTTGAAGGTTTCAAAAACATCGTCATGTTTATTGTTAAGGTTTACCAGTCAGTAGTTGGGCATTACAGTTTGCACTCAATGATTCTATACATACATATGTATTTAATTTACTGGTAAAGCTTTACCTCAGTTCTACCTTTATAATGTATTCATTATGTACTCATAGAATATTAAGTGCACCCATACACAAGGTAATGCGTTCATAGAACATGCATAAGTAATTTAACATGTTTTAAAGCATTGTATATATCAGTTACAATATACAATAACGTCAATAGCATTATAATCATATAATCTTTGTTATTAATTATGTGAAAGCTGAGGTATGTTAGGATGTTAAGGCATAATTACATGCTGCTTATGAATGTTCTATGAATGCATTATGAAGGTGTAGTTAATGTGAACGTTACCAGTTTATATATAATGAAGAATGTAACCCTCTGTCTTCCATAAGCACTTATGGGGCCACATTGAGCCTGGAGCCTATCCTGGGGACCATAGGGCAGGCTGGATGGAGTGTGAGTCCATTGCAGGGCACACACACCCACACACACACGCACACACACACCAACACACACACACACACACACACACACAAAGCCCATGCCACAGGGGGGGCCCATCTCCCTGGGGGTGTAAACCTATGGTGTTAGTCATCATCCCACCCTGTTTTCTCCATGGAATTAAACTGGGAAACGCTGATGATCGTCATTTTATCTAATCTAAAATTGAAACAGAGTAAACATTTCAGCTGTTTTTTTTCCAGTTAGAATCACATTTTCCACTCTTGTTAAATTGAACTTTGAATAGTAATTGGAAAAAAAGTAATTGACAGTAATTGAAAAGTGATTTATGGGAGTTCATTAAAGAGTATGTGATATGGGACAACAACAACAATAACAACAATAATAATAATAATAATGTTTCATTTATATTGTGTCTTTCCAGAGCTCAGTGTCACTTTGCACAATTTAACAAAAACAAAGTAAATGTATTGAAAACAATTTAAGCAAAACAAAGCACACAATACAGTCATTATGAAGACTGTTGGAAAAGGTGTGTTTTTGTGTAAGCTTTGAAGGTGGAGAGAGAAGAGATATAGCAGAGAGGCTCTGGGCAAGAGTTATAAGGTTTGGGTGCTATGACACTGAATGACACTGCCTATGGATGAAAGAGGGAATCTGGGCACTAGGAGCAAACCAGCGTCAGAAGACCTAAGAGTACAGACAGGAGTGTAGGAATGGAGCAGTTCAGTAAAGTACTGTGGGGCAAGGCCATGAAATGCTTTGAAAGCTAGGTGTAATATCTTGTATTGGATGTGAAAAGTGACTTGGACTCAATGAAGGTTATACAGAGCAGGGCGTTTAGTATGAGTAAGTACTCTTGCGGCAGAATTTTGCATGTAAAGAAGTCAGGCAATAGTTTTGGGAGGTAGACCTACAAAGAGAGCATTACGGTAATCTGGATGTGAGGTTATTAAGGCATGGATCAAAGTTTCCGCATTCCACCATGACGACAATGGCATGTTGCACAGTAGGTGTGTTGGTACTTGCCCATTCAATAACAACGTCCAAACAAATGTTCATGATGGGCAGGATATCAGTTTCATATTTTTCATCTAAGGAAAAGTTGCCTGCATCGTGAAACATGGGGAACATGGGGTGAAACATCGTGTGTTGTCAATCCACTTAGCAGTGAATGAGGCAACTACAACAGAAGTGTGATTAAGATTTTAATTTTGGTAGTAAATAAAATTAATATAACTGTTGAATCTAGGAGTTTTAGTTATAGTGGATGAGATCATAGTCTCCTTCTCACACTACCTTTCTACTGTTTGTGTTTAACAAAAAAGATGTTTTCCTACTGCGATTAAGGGCCCCCAGACTGTACGTAAACAGCTTTAACACTTACGGGATAGTGATCATCTGCAAATTATGACCAGAGAAGGAAAGGGCTCAGAGAAAACCAGAGATAAAGGATCTTGTTCATTTTCCCTGAGTCATTGTCACACTCAGCAGCCCTAATTGCATGACATACTGAAAAAACATTATGTCTCTCGAACCAGGAAGATGAGCAGCTCAGTGCACAAACTAAACGAGATCAGTTAACAACAAGGAATAACAGATACAACAAGAACTGCCGTTTGCTGAGACTGCAGGGTCCCTCCTCTGCACTGGAGCTATTTTTCCATCAGCGATGACTATCCCTGCCCAGATCCCCTGTCTCTGGGTCCAATGCCTGTCGTATCTGAAACCCGGCAAACAGTAATTATCTCCAGGTGCTGGAGGTTCATAGTGATGCACTGCCCCAAATTGTGTGAGTCACCATGACAACAATTCCTCAACAGATGCCCGTCATGTGTATCTTTTTAAAATTCATTATTTCTGAGGCTTCCAGTGTGGTCAGGAATTTCACGGGAACCCCACTGCATGGGCACCATCACTAGTACACCTTTTAGCAGACATTTGAGAAAGAAGATCAAATAAGAAAAGACTTTTCACAATCACCTGTGGCACACTTAATCGCCATTATTTGTATTGTGTGGTATTTATGTTTGCCAAAATATGTTATAATGGGATAATAATTGCTATTTTTGCTCCACTTTTCAGACTTCAGATCAGCTGGAATTAAGTGTACTTAGCACTCTTTGACACATTTGTATGGGGATTGACAGATGAGTCACAGATTCTCAGGTTACAGCAGGCAATCTTCCTGTCACACATTCAGGTTCTGCACCAATGTACGATCCCCTGTGAACACCTTCCGACTTTGTGCTGAGCTCTCTGTTAGCATCGAGCTGCCCCCTCCCTGCTGTCGCTGCACAGGTTACCCATGTAATCGGTAAGGAGCATCTGTAGAGGCAAACCAGAGAAACCTACACTATTGTGCCGCTGCTTATGGATGCCTTAACGAGGTTATGCTAAGGAAGACTAGTTTCTACAATGATAGTTTTAGTTAGAAAGCATTAGGTAGTGACCTGAACTGGAAAAAATGACCAAACATTGAATGGAGGTGTCGTTTTGTCTCTCCTCGGTAAACTAAACATAAACACATTCTTTTGCATAGTTTAGGTCCTATTACAAATAAATTCTTTAATAAATTCTTTAATCGTAATTTAATTTCTTTAATCATAATGAATATATAACACGACAATCCCTCGCTTCATGGTAATTCGGTTCAGATTTTTTCACAATAATGGGTCTTAAATTTTTATGCTAGAATTTTGATTAATGCATGATTTCCTTGAAATCCTTGGCCTTTTTCCAGAGTAATATACTAACAGCAGTACAAGCAAAGATATATTGCTGAAAAACACATTTGATGTACTTTTGTGTAGAGTGTAGGATGGTTGCTTACATTCATTCTTTGTGCCTTCGTATTGATGTATTTAACATTGTCATTGACTCTGAATGATCACAGAATGCTTGGCACAAGTTCCTGAACACACAAATGTCATGTACTGTAATTATAATTGTAGCGGTATATTTTTAGAGGTATATTTTTGTTATAATAATGACGTATTAAATTATCTCATTAAAACAACAAATGTCTTGCATTATAATAGGCCTACTAATTTAATCTCATTAAAAGAGAATCAAGATGATTTCTTTAAAATGACGAATGTTTCTTATCAAAACATAATGGGTATGTTGCTAGATGGAGAAAAATGCTAGAGCTAAAGAGGAGATCGAGCCAAACCGATATGGACTTATTTATATGATTTGAAGTTTCACTTTATGCTGGGGATGAGACACGGTGAAATTCTTCTCTGAATTGTGAATGATGACCCACAAAACATTTTTTCTCACATTAAAACAAGAACTGTTCTTGTTATACAGAGATAATTTTCAGTTCAATTTTAACATTATAAGCCTACTTACACGTTAAAATGTGGAAAAGGATCTGTCAGCCTGGCAGTAATTACTTATGCAACCTGAGCCGCAGCTAACTATAAGGTCACCATTGTCCGGATCACAGTAATTCTTTCAGAGATAAAAATAAAATTTGAAGCTAAATATTCACCTGAATAAAAAAATAGGTTAACTAAAGTTTCACATAAGTAATTAAAAAAAAAAGTGTACTTAAAAAAAAAAACAGCTCATGAAGGGGACAGTATCAATAATGTGATCGACGAGTATTAATCTCAGATATTAAAATGTACACTACATGATTGTAGTGACAAACCAACTTATTAACTTCCACAGCACCAGTCTGCATGGTGGGGTGTGACTATGTGGGTTAGGACTCCGTGTTGGTAATTGGAAGCTTGTGACTGGCAGAGTAATTTCACTGTTAGCTCTTAAGCCTAGTTGTTCCTGGGACTGAACGATCCTGTGCTCTAATCCTCATTTGTATGATACTTTGGACAAAAGCTTCTGCTCAATAAATCAATGTTTCTTCCATACCCAGGAGAAGAGGGAAACACAGTAATAGGATCATAAATTTATGTATAGAAATGAATTTATTTTTCCCTGATGAACTGAATTTTTAAGATAAAAGGTTATGACCTGAAGTCCCAGGAAATATATTTTACCATCACCAAAAAATTCCTGAATTCATACATAAACATTTCTTTGGAAAAGCCCCCCATAAATTTTCCATACTGACTTGTCTCATGCAGGGCTGTGGGGGTCCAGAGCCTGTGCCAGAAGCTACAGGCACAAGACAGGGATCAACCCAGGATGGGGCACCAACCCATCACAGGGCACACTCACACACCACTCACGCACACATGCACACCTATGGGCAGTTTGGTAACTCAAGTCAGCCTCAGCATATTTTTGGACTGTGGGGGGAAACTTGAGAAAATCCCACGACAGTGGTGTTGTGCCAGTCAATTTAACTAGGCATGTGGCTGCCCAGTATTTTGTAAAAATGTAACGTATAAATTAAATGTTCAGTCAATAGAGGTTATAGAGAGTTTTATTGTCATATGCAAAAAAAACAAGCAGTTTCACTGTACAATGAATTTCTGACTTTGTACATCCTCTTTTCACCACAGAAAATAGAATAAGAATATAAGTTAACATAAAGACGTAACAAATAAACTGGTAAGGTATCTCTGTGCATTTTCAGATGTAGATGTGGTTGGTGTTGTTTATAGTGCAAGGTCATTCTTACACTGTTGAATAACGTGGCTACATTGACTGAATAATACGTCGTTAAACGTGCAGTAAACTTGCAGTCAGGGTAATCTGGCCAATGAGCGAGCTTCCCCCATCAGATCACATCTCTTAATCCCCTTCCCCATCACTCATCATTCCCAGGGTAATCTGCCCAATGAGTGAGCTTCCTCCGTCAGATCACATCTCTTAATCCCCTCCTCCATCACTCATCATTCCCAGGGTAATCTGGCCAATGAGCAAGCTTCCCCCATCAGATCACATCTCTTAATCCCCTCCTCCATCACTCATCATTCCCAGGATAATCTGGCCAATGAGCGAGCTTCTTCCGTCAAATCACATCTCTTAATCCCCTCCCCCATCACTCATAATTCCCAGCGTAAGCTGGCAAATGAGTGAGCTTCTTCCATCAAATCACATCTCTTAATCCCCTCCCCCATCATTCCCATCTTCTACCGATACCTCTATATATCATCACCAACCAGTTGTCATGTAACATTCACGATTCACATCTCAGCGGCACTAAACAAGGTTAGCTGGACATGTTTGAATGTACAGTAGTTACATAAAGTTTCGAGGGCATTACCATCTGAGTGTGTGTATTTTTATGTCTTGTGTATGGTTTTGAAAAGGTGCTTACCCACACAGATTTGGTTTGTACAATGACTCTGCCCCACAACAACACAGGAAGGACATGCAAACTCCACACACATAATGTAGAGCTCATCTGGAAAACCTATATTAATAGAAATAACTTCCGTAAAATACTAGTATAACATGAGAGGGAGTGGTGTGTGAGTGTGCCCTGTGATGGGGTGGTGTCCCATACTGGGTTTTTCCCTGCCTTGTGCCCATAACCTCTGGGATAGGCTCCAGTATCCCCATGACCCTGAATAGGATAAGCGGTTACAGAAAATGGATTGATGGATGGATGGAACTACTGTATAAGACCTGATAAAGTGAATAACTATAATTGGGAGCAGAAAGCTGTGATTATGAGCAGGAGTTTGTGAAATTATTTTTTCTGTCAACTGACAAACGATATAAAACTATTATATTTCTGTGCTGTCTACGTGCGAAGGGGACATCAGTCAGGTAATGGACCAGACCACATGCAGTGATTACTGATTCTACAAGTAGAAAATAGGATGTTTTACGTGAATGAAATAAATGCTAGAAGCTGATCTTGACCCAGTAGCCTGCCGGAGGGATCTGGCCTGGATGCTGGGGCCCTACAGACTGGGAACAGCGGTGGTGACTGGGAGCAGGAAAGATGCCTTGAACAACTGACATGAGACCTTAGTGGCTTCTGGGGATCTTTATGCTCTTAGAAGAAACTGGGCATGTCAGATTTAATTGGTTGTGATGGTCTGAAATCCTCACTGTTAAGTCTAGAAAAATTGAAATACTCTACAACATAGATTAAAGATGCTTTATTGACTATGTGCAACAAATGTATTGGAATGCTAATTCATTCTGCCTCAACCAGTAAAAGAAAAAACAGAATGAAGTAAATAATTAATAAATGGACAGCAGACAATTAGAATAGGTCACATTTAGATACCACTGACATAAAGTACAGAATTGAAGATTTGATCGCCTTCGATGTTGTCCCCCACAAACGGCTCTTGCTTAAGCTCAAAGCTGCAGGGATTTTAGGATCTGTAGCAGCTTGGATCGA